>PVKE010008243.1:0-48274 GCA_004027555.1 Craseonycteris thonglongyai | reverse complement strand
CCGGCTCCGGCCCAGGCAGGACCCACATGCTGAACTGGGGAGTTCCCACAGTTCGGTTCTCTAACTGTCTCTGTCTCTGTCTCTCTCTCTATCTGTCAAAAGTAAAATAGAAATAAATATGCACTGAAGACAAAAAGATAATTTCTCTCTATAAATGTGAAAAGATAAAAAAAAAAAAAAAAAAAAAATTTTGTTGGAGATGCCGGGATGGCTCAGCGGGTTGAGCGCTTATCTTGCAGCGCCAGGGTCTGAGGATTGCATCCCAGCCCTGGCCCGTGCGGACCCATGTGCTGAACTGGGGTAAACCTCCAGTTCGGTGCTTGCTGGGGCAAGCGCCCCATGTGGAAGACCCCCCAGTTTGGTTCTCACCTCAGGCAAGCTTCCCATGTAAGAGGCCCCCAATGTGGATGTGCCTTTCATATGGGAGGCCCCAGCCAGTTTCCTGCCTTGCGCAGCCCCACGCCCACCTATATAGTGAAGCTATGTCAAAAACTAATGATGTACAACTATGGAGATTGCTCTAGGCCCTTCTCCTTTTCTCTGTCTCTGTCAAAAACAATGAAAATGATTTAAAAAAAAAAAAAATTGTCTTCCATCAGTGTATTTCTCATGCAATTCTAAAAAAGAAATTGTTGGGATATGTGGGGCAGGAAGTAGCAGATGGTTTGGGACCACAGCAGGAATGCAAACAAGATAGTGACAAATGCTGTCATTGCCTCAGACCCATGGCTGGGCTTTCAGTTTTTGGTGGACCTCAGACTGCTGGGTTAAAAACAAGCCTCCTGGATTTGAGAACCTGTCTTTATTTTATTTTCTTTGCTTCTGCCCTTGTCTCTGATGCAGTGGACGTAGACTCCCTCATCAGACAGCAGGGGACACTCCTGCCCACAGGGTGTCTCTGGTGGGCCTACACCCCCCCCCCACCCCACCCCCCACCCCCGTCATTTCGCAGTGATGTGGTCACCAGACTGTCTTTTGTTTCTCGTTCTCAGTGGATTCAGCGTCAGCACGGCAGGAAGAATGCATGTCTTTAAGCCGGTGTCTGTCCAGGCCATGTGGTGAGTGTGGTTTTAGGGACTTTTAACTCCTTGAAAGTAGTTTCCTAGCTGACAGCATGAATAGAAAAACCTCTCGTACTTAGAAGCCCATTTAGGTGCATTTATTTTGTGCGTATGGCAAAATATAGATAACAAAACTTACCATTTTAACCATGGGAAGTGATAGTTGATTTGCATTTCCCTAGTTAATTAATGTTGAGCATCATTTCATGTGCATATTGACCATTTGTATATCTTCTTTGGAAAAATGTCTATTTTGTCTTCTGGTCACTTTTCAGCTGTTGAGATGTGTTGTTTTTATATGCACAGTTCCTCCTGACAGACGTCATTCCAGCATAAATTCACTTACTCATTGTACCTGGCACTCTGCTAGTCACTGAGCACGTGGGAGGCGTAAAACAGACAAGAGTTCCTATCCTTGTGGAGTTTAAAGTCTGTGGAGGGAGGTGACCCTAAGCACAAAACAAAGTCATCTGTTACACCAAGGGGTGCTAGGAGGGTGTTCTCACAGAGTGGCAGCATGCAGGGGCCTGGGTTGGCACCTCCCTGAGCACTGCTTTGGGGATGAGGTCACTGTGGGTCAAGGCTGCAGTGGGTGAAATAAGCCATCTCCAGAGCTTCTCTGAACCCAGCATACACATCTTAGAGCCTTCCTCATCCTTGGAGGGTTGCACAGACTGCTCACGTAGCAAACTCAGCAGTCTCTCTCAAATAATCTGGAGAAGACTCAGGAGAAAGCTGGTGACCAGAAGAGTTCTGCCCATTGTTTGAAAATAATTACTCTTTTCTCTGGGACAGAGAGAATTATGGAGAATTCTCCATGGGCCACAAGTTAATTTTGTGCTTCATTTTTAACCTCCTCTGTAATTCCACACTGTAGTCAATTCAGGATTATATCTAGATGTTTCTTTGTGTCTGGATGATTTTTTTTTCATCTCTTTCTCTATGTGCCAGTAAAAAATAGGCCCACATGTTTTTCTAAAACTTAAGAAGCAGAATTAAATTTAGTAAATATTCAGCTCAAATTTATTCCCTTAGCTAGCCTAGAGATAGGACAGAAATGTACCGACAGATATACCATTGGGGAAAGTACTCTGAATTGCAGTGGTTTTTATGCCTTTGTTGAGCCATTCTCTGATAACTCCCCCTCCATCCCTGTCTTCACTCTTCTACCCTTTACTGATACCTGATTCACACCATTCACTGAGAAATTTTCAGCCTATATTTTTGTAAAAAGAAGTAAAACAAGGTAACTAAATTGACCGTTATGATATACATTTTTAATACTGTTTCTTCTACCCCACTGTGCCTTCTTAAACCTCTTCTTCAGTTAGTTTCTATATTAAAATAAGTTTCTAGAACTCATTTCCTTTGTAAATCTAAGCTATTATAACATTGATGGGAGGGGGTTAGAAATGAAGTTATTTAGAATACAGTAAAATCTCCCTGGTGCATGGTAATGACTCTTGCCTTCCAGTTGCTGGCTTAATTGTGGTTCCTGCATTCAAGGTCACCACAATGTCAGAAGGAAATCTTAGTTCTTGGGAGTTAATCAGCAGACTGTTAGCATGACATGTAAACCAGCCTGACTGGGAGAGTTAGTGAAGTTTTTTTGTTTCCTTGTGAGAATGGTGAAGGATGTTCTGTTTGTTCTTGGGTCAGTACACATGTAAAGATAGGCTGTGTTGCCTGCTAGGCTGGGCGTCCCAGGAGCAAGCCCTTTATAAAGAACTGCTCTTCCCCTGCCCCATGTCAAACCTTCAGTGGAGGGGAAAACCCAGTGCTCCTGTGCCTCCCAGGTCTGACCCTCTCCCTATCCTCACCTCAGGTCTGCCCTGCAGGTCCTTCACAAGGCCTGTGAAGTGGCTCGAAGGCACAACTACTTCCCCGGGGGTGTGGCTCTCATCTGGGCCTCCTACTACGAGAGCTGCATCAGCTCTGAGCAGAGCTTCATCAATGAGTGGAACGCCATGCAGGACGTGGAGTCTACGCGGCCCGACTCCCCAGCCCTGTTTGTCGACAAGTAAGTGCCATGCCTCCTCCCCCAATCCCATCCTGACCCCGTGCCCAACCCTGCGTCTACAACATCACACCTTGCCTGTCATCCTTTGATAGAGGGCCATCTCTACCTGAACCAGCAGTTCATGCATGGGTGTCTAACCTGTAGCCCATCTTTGGCTGGCAGTGTTTCTCTGGGGGAAGGGTCTGTGACCACCATCCATCCCCTCTTTAAACTTATTGACAAATTTGGGTGTGAATGCATTTCTGGGAAATAGCTCCATAGCTTCCATCAGATTTCTCCAAGGAGCGTGTCACCTTCATACTTACTTCACTGGCTCTTGAGCAGTGCTCCGTGGTCTGGCCTCTCCTTTTCAGGTAGCTATAGTCTTGATTTCTAAAGCTGCTTCCTCTGTTCTCAGGAGTCTTTTTAATGTGAGTCTGCTTCTTTGGATCCCAGAACACAATCGCACTGGCACAGACCAAGGACAACCTGCCTTAGAGGCAACAATGGTAAATTGTGTGGACTGCCTGTATTACATGGCAGAGCTCACGTGGCCTGAGGCCGCACTCAGTTAAAGTCTAGTTGCAGAGGAAGGAAGGAAGCGGCTCTTGCTGTCTCTTGGTTAGGACCCTCCTCCTGCAGTGTTGTGTTCCTCTGGGACTCTGCATGTAAGAGGGCTGTGGACAGAGGGGAGCAACCTGAATGAGGGTAGGACCAGAAGCCACGCTGTACGAAGAGGCCTCAGAAATTATGAGAGGGCTGGGGAGAAATGCTACCTGGCTTTGAACATACAAGGGGGTGTCATGTGGAAAAAGAAGTAGCGCAGTTCCTGTGACCCCTAAAGAGAGAACCAGGGTTGATGTGTAGTAGTCAAAAGGAAATTCATAGATTCTGTTCCCGAGTCAGGAGATCGTGGGAGCTGGACACAGCCGGGACTGTGGGCTGACTCAGGCTGCACGGATGTCCTCAGCAGAGACCAAAGGGCCCGGTGTCTTGGGGATGGATGTTACACAGGTGGTTCCAGCATCCTGCCCTGAGAGTCTGATACTTGGCAGGACCTGAGCAAGGAGCACACTTCCCAACTACTGTGTCTTCTTCTTTTTTTTTTTTTTAAAGATTAATTTTTATTGTTTTTGACAGAGAGAGAGAGGTACAGAGACAGAGAGAAGGGGGAGGGTCCAGAATAGTCTCCATAGTTGCACATCACTGGTTTTTCCACATAGTTTTATTCCACAGATGGGTGAGGGGCTGCACAGGGCAAGAACTGGGCTGCGGTCTCACCCCAGTGAGAACTAAATGGGGGGCACTCCCCAGTTTACATATGGGTCCGCACGGGCCAGGGCCAGGATTCGATCCTTGGTCCCCGGGGCTGCAAAGTGAGCGTCTAACACACTGAGCCATCCCGGCTTCCCCACACTGTGTATTCTTGATCTGCTCCACTCTGTTGACACCCAGGGGAGTTTTGGACACAGAGCATGATTTCTGTGTCCCTCTCCCCACCTGTTGAGCACATGCCCACCAAGATGTTAACCCAGGAACATCGTGCATTTCTGTAAATTCTGACCTCAGGCTTCCTATAGTTCTGCACTTTCCTAATTTCTTTCCAGGCCAACTGAAGGGGAGAGGACTGAGCGCCTCATCAAAGCCAAACTCCGGAGCATCATGATGAGCCAAGACCTGGAAAACGTGACCTCCAAGGAAGTAAGAGAACGCTTCCCTTCTCAGCAGAAGTAGTGCTGCAGTCGTTTGTCCTGTTGCCCAAAGTATGGTGGAGGCAGGCCTGGTACCTGGTCTTCTTTACCGGCTGTTTCCTACAGAACTTAGCACAGAACTCAGAGTTGGACTCTAGTTTGAATCCAGCCTGGCTACATAACAGCTGTCAGGTTTAGGGCAAGTTTCCTGACTTCTCTGAACCTGTGAGACCTTTGGTGGGAATTCCACAAGACCCAAGGTTGTACCAAGAAGCATTTACCTGTTAGCACCCTCTCCTCTTTCCTATATCATCTGTGTTTTATTTGAAATAGAGCAAACTCTTTATTTCTCAATGGGATCACAACTTAAACCAGCAAGTTGCTAACCCTGGACTGCCTTCCAACCTGCCTTTTGATGTTACTCTGGATCACTTTTTTTTTCAGTTGCTTTTTGTTCAAGGAATGCAGTGAATTATAACAACTTAAACCAGGTACACCTAAGAGGTTGAAATGGCAATTGAAAAAATTATATGTCTTTTTTAAGTAAATACATGTAAAACATCATATTGTGATACCTTACAAACAAAGTGAAACTAATCTTAGATTTTCACTGTGATGAGTTTGAAATTTAATTGTAAAGGTCTGAATGTTTTAAACTCAGTAAGAAAAGTTCCCATAGGAATCAGATTCTTTATTTGACATAATAAACTTGCCCCCATCAGATTTACTTTGAGACTGAGCAGCCTGTATTCCCACCATGTGTTTTAATGCAAAAAACACCTTTTTTGAAAACAGCCACAGTTTGTACTGTGACTTTACTTCTTCAGAGGGAGACAACTATTTTCTTTAACAAATCATTTTTCCTAATATTTTCCACTCCACAGATTCGTAATGAATTGGAGAAACAGATGAACTGTAACTTGAAAGAATTCAAGGAATTCATAGACAATGAGATGCTACTTATCTTGGGACAAATGGACAAGCCCTCCCTCATCTTCGATCATCTTTATCTTGTAAGGGGCTCAGCATATGGCAGGGTCTGTCTTGGGGAATATAAATCAGACCTTGACTGTTTGATCAAGTCAGAGAGGGGAAAACTGGAATTGCGGAGTCTCTGTCCAGACACGGAAACTCCCCTCTCTAACTCCCTCCTCTGGCCTGTAGGCTAGTGGTTTGCTCTCCAGCCAGATGCTTGCGCTGTGGCTCCCAGCTGGGCTGTGAGGAGTTATTTAAAAGCTTTTTGGCATAGTCAGCTGGCAGCTGTTTTCAGACTCTCGCCACCCTTTTTACCTTCTTCAGTCACTAACACACAGGCCCCATCCAGTTACCTCCAAAGGTTTGGGGGCTGAAAACCCCATTACCAAATGGAGCGTGCTCACCAGAATTATGCCTACGCCTCTGAGACATAAGCAACAGTAGGGAAGGGAAACCAGACACCTGTCATGCAGCCTCCTCTCTGCTTGTCCAGGCAGCCACTCTGTGCCCTGCTCCCAGAGCCCATTGAAGGGACAGCCCCTGGTGATGCAACTAGGGTGGGTGGTACGCATACTCCTCACCTCCATCTCTCGCTCACATTTTCTTAAAGTTGTAATCTCCATAGAAGGCAACTGGCAAGTTTTCAAAGAGAGTAGAGGAAGGCATATTACTAAAATTAGAGAGGCAGCACAGTGACATAATGAAAATCAGCCCCACCAGATCAAGTTCTTACTCCCCAGCCTGAATAGCGATTGGCTGGAAGCAAGTATGCCTCTTTTTTCCTTCATCTTAAGATGTTGTGGGATGATTATGAGGTGTCAATGTAAGTGTAGTTTTAAGGCACCAGGTGCATTTTCTGTAGGCACTAATAAATAGTAACCATTGTTAAAGCAGAAATCACTTCCTGGGGAAGTTGAGGAAGTGTTCTTGCTTTGGAAGGCATGAATGATTTTGTTCTTGATCTGTAGTAGGTAAACAGTTCTCCAGATGCATATGTAATGATACATATAATATATATATTGAATGTATTTATAGATATACATTTAAATATATTTTTTATGTATATATTAAAATGTATATCAGTGTGTGGCTTTGAAGCCTGTATTTTGAAAACGGGGGCAGTGCTGGTCTCTAAATTCCTTGGGAAGTTGGATTTTCCTGGTGGAGCCGGACAGAAAGCGCTAACCCATTGTTCCACTAGGTGGCGATCACAGCTAGAGGACACTCACAGCCTTAGCAAGCGTTATTTTTTGGTCTGGTTGGTACTTTTTGTCACTTTTTCCATGAGAGATACTAAAGGAATTTTTATGTTTGAGCCTCTTCTTCCAGTATGAAAATCCAGCTAGCGCGCGCACATGGCCAGCCCCATCACGGTCCCTGGCGCCCCTGCTCCTGAGGGCTCTGCCCTTCTGGGGAAGGAAGTTTGTAGGAAGACTAAGCCTGGTTTTTTTTCTCTTTGGACTCTGTTGTCTGCATTTCTTAAGAGCAAAATTATGTGTTGTTGTTTTCGCCCCCGTTCGTGTTCCTTGCATGCTCAGAAATGGGGTTGTTTTTTTTTAAGCCATTTTAAAAGTATTGAATTAAAACATGTTATAGAAAGTTAGGAATATAAGATAGTCTAAAGAAGAAAATTAAAAGTATTCCCAGCTTCAGAAATCTAAAACTAGTCACTGTTAACATTTTGGTATATTATTTTTCTATCTTCTGGTTTTTTTAAATGCATATATAGCCTTTTTTTTTTGAGGAAAGAACCATAATGGTTATCTGTTTACGTAGTTTTGTATCCTGCTTTAAAAAATTGTTTTTTTCATTATGTAGTGTTTTCCTGAGTCAGTAAGTGTCGTCCTAAAGTATTTCAGGGGCTCCATCATATGGATCCAGCATCATTTACTTTGCTAATTTATTCTTGTTAGACCTTTGGGTTGTTTCCACTGTTTTGTTATTATAAATAACCGTAACTATCCATGTACACAAATCTGTGAAAATTCTGGGTATTTCCTCAGGGTAGCTTTTTGTTAGTGGAATGTCCAGGTCAGAGGGTGGAAACTTTTTTACTATTGCCAAAATATTTCCCAGAAAAGGTAGGCCAGTTCCTGCTTAATTAGTGGTGTGAGAAAGTGCCCTTTCCGGAGTGGGAGGTCAGAGGTCCCTGCCTCTGGTGTGAGGAGCTGCTGGCGTCTCAGAAAAGGAAGTGGTGATAGGGGAGCAGGTTTTCCTGAACTTGCCCTGCCCTGCTGTGCTGACCATGTTGTGAATGCCTCGGGAACCTGGTTGGCTACTGGCCTCTGTCAGCCCTCTCTGTCCTCTGAGGCCAGGGGCCCGTGACATCACCATCACCATCAGGCCCAGCACACACCCTGCATCCTGTAAGCAGCTCTGAGGCTGACGTGTGACACTCACGGGGGTTTATGTGGTCTGTCCCCCAGGGCTCTGAATGGAATGCATCCAATCTGGAGGAACTGCAGGGCTCAGGGTGAGTCTGCTCCCCTTGTCTTCCCTTGTCCTTGTAGGCAGCTTAGAAAGCCTCAGCTCTGCCACCGAGGTCAAGCCCTCGGGCTGTCCGCCTGTAATGGCCTGCACCCCACAGCCAGGCCGATTTGCATAGCTAAACAGATGCGCTTCAGAATGCCACCTCCTGAATAATTCATGGCTTCTAGATTCTCCTGGGTTTTGTGTGACAGTGTGTGTCTGGGAGAATGATCCTAAATCACAGTCCAATGGAATAGGCAGCCAGGATGCTGGTAGGGCCACGAGCCCCTTCCCACTGCCCAGCAGAGCTGCCGAGAGTCCTTGTATGGACACACCTGTCTGGTGGTGGGCCAGTCAGCAACTGTGATCCCTGGACTACTCCTGGTTCTGTCTGAGCTTATACCCTTAGGCCTGATGGGAGCCTTGTAGCTAAATACTTAGTGTTGGCCAGAAACACATGCCTGTCTTAGTCTGAGGAATACTCAGCAGCAGGAATAAAAAATGTTTAAATCTAGACCTTCAAGAACAGATGTCTGGACATTTAAAAAAAAAAAAAGACGCACAGCCACAAAATCACCATTCTGTGGGTCTGACATGATGGCATCCTTGAAATTACTGTATTTAAAAATCAAGACTAAACAAATCTTAAAATATATCTTTAGAACTACTGGTTAAGATGTGTTCTTTCAACAAAGTATTTCTAAAATATAGGGTGATACTGTCTATCATGATGGGAATAAGTCATTTTAAAGGTAATTTTTAAAGCATTTATACATACTCATGAAATGGAGGTATTTTCGAGGAATATAAGTATTAAATTTAGAGACCTATGAAACCTGGGTTAGTAGACCCTGGGCTATCTATTTATTTATTTATAGCCTGCCTTAATCCAGAAAGGTTTTAAGGCAGTTCCCAAGAACATAAATAATAGATAGATAGATTCTGCTTTTTAACTATTTAAAAGTAGAGACTTTGTTTTTTTAAAGCTTCTGTATGCTCATAATAATTAATGAATTTTGAAACTTTCAGAGAGATTGAAAATGTATTTAAGTAATACATAAATCTATTTTCCAGAATTAACATTGCTGAGTTTGCTAAGTTTTTAATAAAGAAATTTGTTTTTTATTATAAATATAAAATATATTCTCATTATAAAGAGTTCATTTAGAAAATACAAAATAAATTACTATTACGGAAAAACAGAAGTCCTACCATAAAAAACATACACCTTTTATTATTAATGTATATTTGATATTTTTCTCTGTATAGTTTTTTGTTACTTTGGTTTTTTTTTGTAATTCCTCAATTCTATTTTCTGAATGTGTTCTTTTTTTCTCATTGCAGTGTTGACTACATTTTAAATGTCACCAGAGAAATAGATAATTTTTTCCCTGGCTTATTTGCATATCATAACATCCGAGTTTATGATGAAGAGACAACAGACCTTCTTGCCCACTGGAACGAAGCATACCATTTTATAAACAAAGCAAAGTAAGTGGGTGGAGAAGCCCAAGAAACCAGTCTGAGGAAGAAACTGGCAGGTACTGGGTGGGCAGAAGTTAATGCCAATCCCAGACACAGATGTCTCCTGGCTTAGGGAGCCATGGATGTCTGATGGACCTCTGACTTTAGACCACAGGACCCCGAGCACCAAAGGGGCAAAGTTGTTGACCTCTACATGGCGGCCCACATGAGCTTGCTCTCTCCCACCTGTCACTGATTGTGACATTTGGCCCCCATTTCATCAGCAGCACTGATTCCAGGCAAGGGTCTAATCCCAGGTGCACACTCGTGGAAGCTCTGCCTGTGGAGAGTCACTGAACCAAAGGAGAAAGGAGGGGGTGCAGGTTGTACATGGGCTTAGAACACCTTTGGGACAGCTTCCCCAGGAAATGTGCTCGGGCAGATGTCCTGAGCTGCATACAACCGGCCTTCTCCAGTGGAGTCAGTGTGATTTTCCTGTTTAAGCAGAATGGAAGTGACCGTGGGAGGTCCCCACTGCCCCAAGCCTGTGACTGGTGTCACCCTACTTTTGTTCTCAACTTATTCTACAGAAAGCTGTCTTACTGAAGTCAGGAGCAGAAAGAAAGAACCCTTTGAGAGCCCATCTTCTGCTTTGCACCCCTCTAGGTCAAAGCTACATAATGTGTCCTTACCAGTGTGTCCCCATAGTTCACTTGCACTGCTGGGGCATAGACTTCAAACCAGCCGTCTAAAAAAAAAGGCAGGGTTTGGTAACAGATTTTAAGCCTGAAGTATAGAAAGCGAGTCTGCTCACACCTGACAGGCCTCTTCTAACATAAACAGGCAGGCTCCCCTCCTGTACCAGTAAGACTTCCTAGGTGTTGCCCTTTCCGGCCTAGTGGCCCCGCACATTCGTGAGCAAACTATACCTGGAAAAGCACTGTGCCTGACCTTGCTGTAGCTGTTCCGTCAGCCACGCCTGGGCCAGCGCTGCCTCCTCCTAACCTGCAGCCCCAATCTCCCCTGGCTTCTCTCTGTCTTGGCCGAGGTAGGTGCTGCTGCCCTCTCACTGGCTCCTTGACCCTTCTGCATCCTGAAGGCCTTGTTGCTTTCTGTTCACTGACCCCATTTCTCTACAATAACCCATTCCCTGTCTCCATGTGCTCTAGCAGCTGAGTAGCTTTTGCATACCTCCCTTTCGCTGGCCAGTTGTTTTCCTGCAAAAGGGTTTCTTAGCCTGAGACATGTTCAGCAGCAGGAAGAAATCCAGCCTGTCCCAGCAATGGGACGGATCCCCACTTGGTCTCTGAAGGCAGCTGGTTTTGGAGCGCTCTCTGCAAAGCTCAGCTAAGCAGGGACAGATTTATCTTCATTTCCCGTTGTGTGCTAATTGATTTCGCAGTGAGGTTATTTCCTTTAGAGAGTGTGTGGACATCTGCTGCACAAACAACAGGACATAAGAGGATTTGGGCAATGAGATAGCTTCAGGGTTTAAAACAATCCATGGGTAATGGAGAGAACGGAGTTTTATGTTTTTTAAAAACTCTCTTCCCCCACCAACCACCCCGGCCCCTGTAGGAGGAACCATTCCAAGTGCCTCGTACATTGCAAAATGGGTGTCAGTCGATCTGCTTCCACAGTCATAGCCTACGCGATGAAGGAATTCGGCTGGCCCCTGGAAAAAGCGTACAACTACGTGAAGCAGAAGCGCAGCATTACGCGCCCCAATGCAGGCTTCATGAGGCAGCTGTCTGAGTATGAAGGCATCTTGGACGCGAGGTGGGTGATGTCTGCAGAGGGTTGGCAGCACTGAGCCTGAGGCTGCCACCTGCATCTGAGCAGTGGCTCCCGCAGCCAGAATCCTGCCTCTCTTGGGGAGCCAGTTTGAGGAAAACAACTATTGTTTGAGGTTTGATTAGTAGCTTCCAGGAGGGATCAGTTCTGATGTTGTTGGCACACATTGCTATTTTGCTGCGGGAGAGAATGGAGTCTAACTTCTGATCTAAGACACGGCTTTGCGTATGGCACGGGCACGTGGGTGCCGTCTCCTGAGCATCTGCTTTGGACCAAGTGCTAGGCCTATTGCTGCGGGGTAATTCCAAGGCCGGCAGAGGCAGGCTGGGTCCCGCCAGTGACAAGCTGGGCAACTTAAGGCAAGCTCGTGGATCTTCCCCAGCCTCCATTTCCTCTTTCTGAGTTAAGAATTAACACCCACCTGGAAGGGTTGTTAAAGAGATTTACATGACTACTATACAGATTTACCTTCATAGAGGCTTTGTTAGACCTGGCTCATGATCAATAGTGATGTAGCTTCTTCTTTATAAATCTCTAATCCCTCCCCCAAATAAAAAGGTCTGCAAAGTACAACAGGTTATCCCCATTTACTGTGGAATAAGGAACTGATGCTGGAGGTTAGCTTGTCCCATGTCATACAGAAGGGAGCACATGCCCAGGTCTGTAGGCCTCTAAGGCAGGGAGGCCCTAGGTTCTGTCCGCACAGAAGGGTGCCCTCCAGTTACCCGAGGACGGGGGTGCGAACCTATGGCACGCGTGCCCAAAGTGGCACGCAGAGCAATTATTTCGGCACGCGGAGCTGTGAATACCATTTAAAAAATTATTGTTTATGCTCTTACAGACATAAAAATAATCGATAACTCTATCTCACTCGATGGGTTGGCACGCGAGTCGAGCGAATATACTCTTATTTCATAAACTTTGGCACTCAATTGCCAAAAGGTTCTCCACCCCTGCCCTAGGAGGAACCCTGCTGTACTCTGAGGCTCACTTCCTCCCTGTTCCCTTTCTGTCAGTCTGTAGGAGGCCTTCCTGGGATATTTCTGACTGGTGTGAGGGAGCCACAGGCCAAGTCTTGGCCTCTTGACCATGTTTGGGTGGGGAAGCAGGAGTGTCCTAGCAGGGTTAAACGGTGCCTGAGGACAACTCCCCTATCAACAGAGAGAGGTTGACCAGAACCCCAGGCATGACCGAGGAGGGGTCTGGGAAGAGTGTGCATCTTGCTTTCCTTTACTCTCGCCCTTCAGTGACTGTGCTCCCATCTTTGCAGCCTAAGCAGGGGGTTCTGAGCTGGGTTTGCAGCAGCATCTGAGGGCCCCCTTAGCCTTGCCTGAAATGTGTGCATGGAGCAGTCACAAATAATCATGATGTTCTCTTGCTTTGAACAATAGCAGATTCTCAGTTTACCTTTATTTCTCTCATCTTAACCTTCACAGCCCCATGAAGTTGGTATTGCTCTAAGGCAGGCATGTCCAACCTGTGGCCCAGGACGGCTTTCAGTGTAGCCCAACGCAAGTTCTTAAAACATTATGAGATTTTTTTGCGACCTTTTTTTCAGCTTATCAGCTGTCGTTAGTGTTAGTGTATTTTATGTGTGGTCCAAGACAGTTCTTCTGATGTGACCTGGGGAAGCCACATGGTTGGATAACTCTGGTCTGATGTTTGTGGGGTGACTATTTGATCTTATTTCACTATAAGCCTTTCTCTTTTTTTAATGTTTCTTTATGTTTTAAAAATAATACCGTAGTGTTAGAAGACATAGTTTAAAAACTGACCTATAATCTCTGACCTCAACAAATATTTTCAGTTTCTGGAATCTTCCCAACTTTATTCATGTGTATTATGTGTTTACATAGCTATATTTGTATAAATACATATATTTGTATAAGTCTTTAAATACTCTGCCTGGAGCCTTATTATTTCCCTAGTACGTATATAGGGAGGTGAAGATTATTATTATTATTTGAGAGATGGAACATTAAGTGGCATCACTGTGTTCATCAGATGAGATGGGACACTAGGGTCATGGCAGCATCTCAGGTCTATACTCTTCACGGAGCTGCCACCTCATCGTCATTGTGACAGAAAGACCTTTTTTAAAGGCCTCTCGTGCAAGCTGTGATGACGTAGTGTCTTAGTGCTGTTTCTTTTCCTTCCATTTCTTGGGGACAGATGAACAGAGGCTTTACCTAAGTGAGCCTGGGGCTGCCCCCTGCTGGCTCAGCCTCGCCCCTCTTCCCAGGACCCTCGGGGGCCCTGGCCTCTGCTGACCTTCCTCTGCTCCTCCTCCCCCAGCAAACAAAGGCACAACAAGCTGTGGCGCCAGCAGACAGAGGGCTGCCTCCAGCAGCCTGTGGGTGACGCCTCGGGGCCGGGGGACTTCTTGCCAGAGACCCTGGATGGCAGCCCCCCAGAAGGCCGGCTGCCCTGCGTGGATGATGCTGCCCCAGGAGGACCTGCTCTCCCCTGCTGTTTCCGGAGGCTCTCAGACCCCCTGCTGCATTCCCCCAGCGACCAAGCTGGCAGTGTGGCCCAGCCAGAAGAGCTGGAGAAGGATGCTCTGTGGGAGGAAGCTGCTCAGCCCGCCAGTCCTCGCCAGGAAAGCCCTGGACTCTGTGAGAAGGAAGTGGAGGAGAAACCAGAGTTTGGGAGCCTGAAGTCCCGGAGTGGCCTCCTGCCACAGGTGGAGGAGATGGAAAGGGAGGAGTCTCCAGGGGCCGGGAGGTGGGGGAGGCCTCCAACCCAACTTGATAAAAACCTGCTCAACCAGGAAAACCTCAACAATAACAACAGCAAGAGGAGCTGCCCGGATGACTTTGAGGTAGGCAGGGCCCACCATGCGGGGGCAGAGGGCCACATCACTTCGTCCGGCCCCCAGAACGGCCCCTGCACAGCCGCCTCTGCTGCTCTGCCCACTCGGCAGTTCTCAGCCCCTGCAACCTGAGACTTATTTCAGAGTGATTCTGCAGGCTGACTGGGAAGGCAGCCATGGGGGGTTGGGGACCTACAGGGGGCAGCACTGAGCCCTGTGCACCCCCTTCACCCCACGATCTCCTTCACATCTCAGAAGGGTTTCCAACTCTTTCGTTGTCCCTTATGTAAAATGTAAAACATACACCGTATGGCCTGGCTTTAAAAGTTCTTTATATGCAGCCATCCTCACCCACTTTCCCTGAATTATTTTGAAGCAAATCCCAGATACATTGTTTCATTCACAAATGCTTCAGCATATAACAATCATAGTACTGTTGCCACCTTTAAGAAATTGCTAGTAACTCCCCAACATCATCAAATATCTGGATTTGAACTTGGAGTCTAGTATTTAACTCCATCAGTCCCTTAGAGCTATCATAATTCAGTGGGTTATCTGTAGTGAAGTTTTAGCCTCAACCTGGCTTGTATGCAGAAAACCATGAATCCCTCCAGGCCTTTCCCTCCTCTGTGTGGCCCAGGAATGGAGGCTGGTTTCCTGGAGGGGTGTGCTGTGCCGCCTAGTCTCGGTTTCCGTCCACGCTCTGTGCTGGCTGCCCCGGCCCGGGAGCTTTGTTGTCCCTGGCCTCACCACCCATTTCCTGGATGGCTGTGATGCTCCAGTGAGAGCACTCAGAAAGCTGGTAGACGCATTCTGATGTACAGAGGGTCTGTCGTCATCACATCATAATGCAAACAACTGGGAGGTTAGATCTATTGACCTCTAAATCATAAACCATATTGCAAACCAAGTATTAATTACTCATGAATTCCCTCCACCATCCACCCTTCCCTCACGGAGGAAATGCTCATAGATGATACACAACCTCTTGGTCCAGGATGGTGGTGGCTCAGTTAGTCTGAAGTGCACAGCCGTGAGTCGTAGAGTGGTGAAAATGAGAGAAGCTTGGGTACGAGGGTAACGGAAGGGCAGCCCTCCTTTCCTGGCCAGAATTTGATTGAATGGGTGATGTTATCTAGGGAATAGGATCCAGAGCTATGCATTCATTCATTTGTTCACTACAGAGCCAGGTCGGTGAAGAGACACAGCTGTGAGTAAGACAGCTCAGTGCATGTAGTCTTACAGGGAAGGTGGGTGGCAAACACCTAAGGATGTAGCAAAACAAAGGCAGCTGGTACTCAGTGTGACGACAGGTAAGTGGGGCATGTGGAGAGTAACTTGTGAGGGGTGGGGATGAAAAGGAGCTGGCCATGCCAAGAGCCAGGAGGACAGTCTTAGGGCCCCAGGAGTGGCAGATGCCATGGTGTTCCCTGAGGGCAGAGAGCTTGGCGTGGTTGAGGGGCAGTGGTCTGAGGTGTGGTTGTACAGGTGGCTGGCACGTGGGGGGCCCCAGGCATGATGGCAGGTCTCTGCATTGTTCCAGGGGCACTGGGAAGCCTGGGAGAGCCTTAAGCAGGGCGGTGGCGAGGCTCCTGTGGTGTGGTCTGCAGTCAGGCGGACGGGGTAAGAGTGGAAGCAGGAACCTGAGATGATGATGGCTCAGAGGACGGGGCAAGGACAGAAATGCCCAGCTTGGGGGGCATTTTGGAAGCAGAGCTCTGCTGCTGAGGTGTCAGTTCCTCTGGGAAGCCTTCCCTCTGTGGAGGACTGAGCCCGTCCCTCTGTGCTGGCACTTCTCACTTGGTTGTCTGGTTGTTTCCAGCAGTGGACAGGAGGCCCTCTGAGGGCGGGGGCTGTATCTTGTTCGCAGCTAGAAGGGACACGTTTCCTTGTCCAGCTACAGACTCCCCAAATGCAGGTTCTTTCTGAAAGGGAGAGAAAGGGAGAGGCACCTACAAGGCCAGAAGCGTGAATCCATTTCATCCTCATGGTGCCATGAGGTTGGAGGCTCCAGCTGAGATTCACTAAGGCTCAGAAAAGGACCATTCCAGGCAGGCAGCAGAGGGGATGAGAAGCGAGGCCCTGGGTCCCTGCTGACGGTGTGGCCGAAGGTTTGCCCAGGCTCATGGGCATAGCTTCTGAAAAGTTTGGTTCAGCACCTCTGTCCTTTCTAATTACACCAGTCACAGTCAAGTGGGTTCTGAGCGGTCTCTGATTCCTGCACTCCTAGAGGTGAGAGCACTGCTTCTCCAGGACTGTCCCCCACTCACCCCATGCCTGTGCAGACTTGGTGCTCTTTGGTTCGGATTACACTCTCATGATGTTCTTGTCCCCTTCCAGCATGATGCTGTATTTGGGATCCTCAACAAAGTGAAGCCTTCCTACAAATCCTGTGCCGACTGCATGTATCCTACAGCCAGCGGAGCTCCTGAGGCCTTTGGGGAGCGACTTGAAAACCCTGGCGCTCCCGCCATCTGCACCCAGCCAACCTTCCTTCCCCACCTCACATCTTCCCCCGTGGCCCATACATCCAGCAGATCCCGAGCTTTAGAGAAGCTGGCCTCTGGCCCAACGGAAACTCCCCCATTCCTACCACCAGCAGGCCCAAAGAGGCCAGACACCAGTGGCTCTGGGGCCCAGGCTGCCCTAGAACTACCAGCTAGCCTTTTGGAAACTTCCAGAGAGACCCAAAAAGTCCTGCCAAAGTCCCTCCTTTTGAAGAATTCTCACTGTGATAAGAATCCTCCCAGCATGGAAATAGTGAAGGAGGACTCAACAGCCAAGAAAGACGTGAAGCCTGCCAAGGACCTGCGGCTTCTGTTCAGTAAAGAAACCGAGAAACCCACGACACACAGCTACCTGATGCAGCACCAGGAATCCATCATTCAGCTGCAGAAGGCAGGCTTGGTCCGCAAGCACACCAAAGAACTAGAGAGGTTAAAGGGCACACCCGCAGACCCGGTGTCTCCCTTCAGGGATGGTGCCACCAGCAGGCTGGAGGCCAGCATACCCGAGGAGAACCAGGACCTGGCTCCCGTCCCTCTGCTGGGCCAAGCGGCAAGTGATGAGAAGGCGGAGGCTGCTCTGCTTCCCTCAGAAGGAGCCTCGCTGAAGAGTGTGACTCCCTTCCTCTGCCGCCTGGATCACACCAGTCATTTCTCGAAAGACTTTCTGAAGACCATCTGCTACACTCCCACCTCCTCTTCCATGAGCTCCAACCTGACCCGGAGCTCTAGCAGCGACAGCATCCACAGCATCCGTGGGAAGCCAGGGCTGGTGAAGCAGCGGACACAAGAGATTGAGACTCGGCTCCGGCTGGCGGGCCTCACCGTCTCGTCCCCACTCAAGCGCTCACACTCTCTTGCCAAGCTCGGAAGTCTCACCTTCTCAACAGAAGACCTGGCCAGTGAGGCTGATGTGTCCACCATCGCGGACTCCCAGGATGCCAAGCTGAGTGAGTCTTCCTTCATGCATGAGCCTCAGGCAACCCCGAGCAACCCCACCACCTCTAACCCATCAGGGAAACCTGCCCCAGAAAACTTGAAAAGCCCCTCTCGGATGAGCAGAAGCTGACCCCACTTTAGCTGATCACAGGATCCCTCCCTTAGTCTCAGTGTGGATTTTGGTCCACCCCTCACATCTTGATTTCTCTTAAAAATTGACATTCTCCTAACTTCCCCCCTCTTGCCATAGAGAGGAGGAGACGAAATAGACATGCAGCCCAAGAAGGAAGGGGAGTGTCAGTTGTGTGGCTGGGAGAACCATATGCCATCGGCCAGCAGACTCGGAGCCCAAGTCATGTGCTTTCAAGAAGAATCTTGTCTGAAGAAGAGTGTGTATGGATGTGCACACACATCAGAAATACTCCATTTGCAGCATGCAAAAGAATAGTTGTGATGGCATTGCCACCGTGACACACATTCCTAGTTCATTCAGGCCATTGTGGGAAAACTCTTGGATGGCAATATAAGTCCTACCTCTGTTCTTGCTGTGCGTTTTATTTTTAAAATACAATAATGACCAAGGCTTGTTCCAGGGAATAATGCTGCATCAGGAAAAGGTTTTCCAAAAAAGAATTACTGTGGGTTTTTTTGTTTTGTTTTATATGGGACCCCAAAAAGTGTTAACATTTTTCTAACTTGACTGACTGCTCCAAGCACTGCTATGTAAAGTTACACAACAGCGTCGAATGTGGTGGTTAAACCAGCTTAGTGGTGCATGGAGATCGTCTGCCGTTGGCATCTCTGTGCTGGTGTTACAGCTCAGTGACAGCTGTCTGGCCAGCACTGGGGTCCAGGGGGTGGAAATGTGTGCACTGTCCTCAGTTGTTGCTAGTGATGGAGTTTAAATCGCCCTCAAGCTGCGGAGAAGGACCCAAGAAGTGTGCTGAACCCAGTAGTTGTTCTGAGGTTTCAAAATCACTTGAGTGTCGGGCAGGGTCTATGGTTCTGAGATGCGGATCATACTGCCAGGAGCCCTGGCACTCAAATTCATTCGGTCACATCTACTCATATTTGGGGAGGAAAGGAGATTCCAGCTGAGAGAGATGTAACTGAAAGCTTCACAGATGTTTACAGTTGTCCCTTCCCTTGGGGAGAATCTGCCTGTTTCTGTCTCTTCCTAGCAGTGAGGGCAGGGGGTTGCAGGCGGGGTCTATGGTCCCAGCCCCGGCTCTGTGAGCAAGCCCCTTTAGAATCAATCATGTGAGACCTTGTATCATGCTGCCATGGGCTTGGCCTGAGCCAGAGGGTCATCCAGTATAGGTCAGCAAGGCAGGATGTTAAAACATTTTGAAGAGAGAAGAGGCTTGATTACAACGGTTTGATTCAGGGCTCAGCAGACTGTGGTATGGGGCCCCCTGAGCTCAGAATGTTTTTTACATTTTTCAGGGGTTATAAAAAAATAAACTAATAGGTGACAAAGACCATGTAGCCTGTCAGGCCCTGTATAGACAAAGTGTGCTGACCCTTGTTTTTATTGGACAACACAGGGCTGTCCAGGGCCCTCCCTGCAGGAAGAAACTGGGCAAATGTGAAGGCCTCCCAGCCTCTTCACACCTCAGGCCATATCCTTCTCCGGACCCAGCCCCCCCCCCCAATCCTGCCACCAGTGTGTCCTCTGCAGGATGGGGTGGCTGGGTTTGTGCAGAAATGCTGCTGGTTAAAGCTTTCCCACAATTACAGCTTGCCCTCAGCTGCGTCAGCCAGATTCATTCACTGAAACTAGAAAGCCTCCAAGGACCAGCCAGATCCTGCAAGTGTATGAATGAATTGCCATCTTACATTGGTCAGAATGGGGACCCCCTGCCCAGAGCAACCATTCTAGAGTGCCCAAGCAGGGTCTTTAGGAACAAGGCTAGTCCATATCCCAACTATTCAGTACAGTTTTTGCAAAAACTATTCTCTGGGAATTCCCTGACTTTTTTTTTTTTTTTTTTTTTTAAGTATACATTATTTTACTTTATAGGAATTTGTTTTCCCATCATTGTCAATTGACTTCACCTTATTAGGTGATTATCCACTTATTCCTGAAAACCCTATTAGGTCTTCCTCTCTCTCAGCCAACAAAAACATATTCTCAAAAAAAAAAAAAAAAGGAAAAAAATCAAGTTCAGTGTGTTTTGCCAAATTAAATTTCATGTGGTGGATCAGTATTTGTGTCAAAATAATCCTTTGGATTTAGTGGTGACAGGCTTGTGTTGGTTTCTCTAACCATGCCTGTGCATGAGAGTGATATATTTTTGACAACTTTAATTTTGAAAGCCATAATTTTTCTTATCCAGTTAAAGGGTGGGAGGAGGATTACAAATATGAGTGGGTTTTTGGCTTTGTCAGAATTATTCATTCATTTTCAGAAGCACAGTTTGTATCTTAACCATCATCAGAGCACAATGTGTCATTCTTGATTTTGATGGGTAACACTCTGGCCTGGAGAAAAGGATGTTTCTCCCAAATCCAGACCAGTTGCACATTAGCATGTGGCAAACTGTTATTTGAAATGTACTGACAAGACAAGAGCCTTCTGCCAGACTTGGGGGTACCTTGGCAAAGACATTCAGATCCATCTCTGAAAAGTTTTGCTCCATAGGATTCGCCCTATCCTGCCCAATGCTTTTTGTCTGTAATCTTAGCTGGGGAGGAAAATTCCAAATGAGTGGCATGAGTGTGTATGGATTCGGTGACTGCCATTTTCATGGAATGCCTTTTTCAGATTAGGAGGGAATGAAAATTTTGTAAATCAGCTTAATACTGTGTATTCAGCTGCATTTTGTCATCTACCTTTCCTTTCTCTCACTTTCATTTTCATTCATACGGCATGCCAAAAATTAGTCTGAAGTAGATCTTCATGTTGCATTGATACAGGGAGGTCATCTTGTCAAGTTTTATTAAATATAAGAGGAAACTGGTCCCGGAGCAAGGAGAAACCATCTGCCTTCACGGTGCCAATTTCCATTTCTTTGTCTTGGAGCAATGTCTGTTGTTGCAGGAGCTTCTGAAGAACACAGTTCTTACTCTTGGAATTTCCTGCCTCCTTGGTCTCAATGCAGGACCCACGCCGACCTCTGGGCTGGCAAACAGTTCTCTGCCAGGTAGTGGTACCCTGCCCATCTGGTGTGCAGATCACTCAGCAGGTGCTCACAGGTGGCTGCGCTGTCCAACCCCCTTCTGTTCCATCTTGCCCTCTCCAGCCAAAAAAGCATTCCAGCCCATTCTAAAGACTTCACTCCTAGATAGGCTCAGAAGATGCCACAGGATGGAGCCAGTTTCCAATAGAATTAATGCCTTCAGGACAACCCTGACTCTTGTCTCCACACAGGCCTGATTCCAGAAAGTTTATGAATCCTCCCAGCTTCCCTGGGACCATTTCTTCCATTGGGAACAAATGTGACTTCATTTAGTCAAGATCGTAGAATTAACCTCACCCAAGGTGTCCAGAGAGGGACTTCCTCTCTGTTGGCTTGAAATGCTTGGTGCCAGAATACATTTCACCCAACCCTGTTCTGGCTTGTCACCCAGCAGGGCTCCCAGACACATGACTCCTGAGGGCAACCACTTCACCTCTGGCAGGAAAGCCAGGGAGGCCGGACGTGTGTGACATCTGGACAGCGTGGTACAGGGTCGCCGGCTCTGGCCCCACCCTGCAGGTTCTTGCCAATGCTTTGTGCCAGTTGAGGGTAGTTGGCTGACCCCATGCTCAGCTGCTTGTTTTTTTTATCTGCTCTGCAACTGAATGCCTGTATGTATGAGCTCACTCTGCATATATGTATTTGAATATATATATATATATATATATATATATATATATAACTTGAATCAAATCACATGCATCACTTCTCTCTCATCCACACACGCTGTCACCTGAGCTGCAAAGCAGATCGCCTGGAATGACCTGGAGTGACGTTGCATAGTGCTGCCCCTGGGAGATCTGGCTGCCTGGTGTTGGTCTTAGGTTAGGATGTGGCCCTGGCTTGAGTCTCTTAAACAGGAGTCTTGACCACCAGACCACACTGCTCCTCTGCTGTCCTTTCTGTCGGCCATGCTGTATGAGATGGTGGCTGCTTCCTCCCTCTTTTCGGACACTATTGTTTTACAATTGAGTGCCTTAATAATAGTTTACAAATACTGTGTATTTATGGGAAACTGTTAAGCTCTCACCTTCTGTGATTGGGTACTTTGCCTTGTCGGTGGTGGTTGGCGTCAGGGCCGGAGCACCTGCCCCGCACTTTGTGCGCATCTGCTGAGCAGTCTTAGTGTGTGCCCACAGCTGTCCAAGGAGCGTTGCTAGAAATGGCCCTGGTAGTTCCTGCAGGCGAGGCAGCCACTGGCTCATGCTGCGTCCCACAGTAGTAAGGAAAGAAGGAAGCCTGGGTGCTAGCCAGCTGAGGATGGCACATCCAGGCACCTGTGGACCGCAGGCCCTTCCCCCACCCACCCCCATTACACAGTTGTACTCTTCGTTAGTAGAGTTTTACTACCACCTAGACCACCTTGCTTTCCTCTCTGTTGGTATCCTGAGCTCTTTGCAACAAAATGCAGGTACAGATCACACACACACACCCACCCCAAAACCAGGAGCTGTGTAAGATGGTTTGCCCTTTGGTTTTTAGAAGGTGCCAGTGGTTTCCATTGTGTTATGTAATGATCCCAATTATTTTTTATTATTTTGGGGTAATTTTTCTGTTTTATATATATTTAAAAGACAGTATCTTTTGTACTGTGAATTTTCGGTAGAAGATGCATAATGCACTTTTTTTTACTTCTGTTGGTGTGTACTGTATATAGTCTGTGTGCTTCTTGTGATGAAAATAAACCTTTTCTTTGTAAATGCCTGGTAATGTATGAACTTATGCAAGAGGAAGCTGCTGCTTCAACCCGTGCCAAGCTAGTCAGATACACCTGCAGCACCGTGACGACCAGTCTTTACTGGGCATCTACTTTGTGCTGGGTCCCAGGCTGAAAACCTGGATAAGTTAGACCAAAGAAAGGCCCAAGGGAAGAAAGGTTAGCTCCTCCAGGAATTGTCCTTTCCTCTGATTCTGCCAGTGAGGAAGAGCAGGCCCACTTGGGGTGGTCTTTTTGTATACCAAGAAACTGTCCCCACCAGGGTGGGACTTGGACTTTGGGTGGTGTCTGTTCCTGCTTCCTGAGGAAGCATAAAGCTGGAGGTGTGCTCAGGAGAACCAGCTAAGCTGCTGACCCACACCTCACAGGAGGGGACTGCAGAGGGGATCGCTGCTAACAGCCAGCCAGGGCAGCACTCCCAGGGAGCACCAGCCACTGAACACAGCCAAGCACGCAAAGGCTGCTCGCTCGCAGCACAGTCCACTGCAGCTCAGAACCTACTGGCTTTCCTCTCGTGACAAGCAAAGCCATCTGCTTTCTTTTAAAACCCTGCCATCTTCTTTGCTTCCAGCCATGCACTGGGGGAAAAACGGGGGGTGGGGGTCGGGGGGCTCACACTCACTGCCTTTAGCTGTAGTACATCACATCTGCTCGTGTTCCAACAGACAAGGCCTCTGACATGGCCCCACCCCACCTGCGGGGGCTGGGAGATGTAAGGTGCACCTGGTGGGCACTGACCACCACAAGTACCATGCGTGACCACTAAACTCCAGGGCCTGCGGATCCAAAAAATACTGTTCCATTCACCTAGACTTGCTCTGTCTCACCTGGACTTGGGAGACTAATGGTTAAACCGGGAGGGCTGCAAGTCTATTGCTTTACAAGAATCATAGCTGTGGAGCAGGCCAAACTACTCTCACTTGCCAATTAGCACATTGAGCCCTTCTAGATAAATCTACACGTGAAGTCAAATTACGGTTAGGAATTGCTTACTGAGTATGAAAAACGATCAGTGGAATGAGTCTAATGGTGAGTGTTGACAAGCTGTAACACAGCCGCCTCTGTAAGAGTTTTATGAAACTGAACTGAGGGTCATGGTTCGGGACGCTCCTTGGCAAGGCTGGAGACACCTCACAAATTCTCTTCACTCACAGCATGAATCAGGGCCTGGCTGGGGTTGGGGCCCAGTTCTGTGTTTCTGCTGGATTCCCTGAGAATTCTGACAGCCACGTTTAAAAGCCATCAAAATAAGAAAGTGATGCAATCAGGCAGGCTCCTACTTTGCTAGCTTCAATCGCATTCCACAGATGCTTTCTGGGGACAACACCCACATCACCCTAAGACATATATGGGTGTTCCCAAAACTGGTCAGACATTTACCCAGGGCCCTAGGAGAATGCTCCTGGAATGGCTGCTTTTACCCTGATTTCATCCCCAAGAGCAGCAATCTGAAGGTTGAGTGATCCTAGATCACCTAAGGCACGGGGGGTTGCAGGGACGACCCCCATGCTTGTGTTTACACCTGGGCAAGCCCCTCTTGGCAAGATGCTTGGAAGAGGCTCCAGCAGAAGAGCCTAGAGGATGCTGGGCATTTTCAGAAGATTCACTTCATGGTAGGAAAACCCTGTCCAAAGGAGATACCCACCAACAGTGTACAAAGTGAGGCCCACCCACGCGACACCATCCACCCATCTGCATCCTAACACATGGGATCAGAGTACTTCTGTGCCTTATGTGTCCCCAGCACATTACATAAGGCACCTTTACACTGAGTCTCCTAACTGACAACATCCCCAGCTTACAGATGATAAAACAGGCCTGCAGAGTGTCCATCATTTGCTTAAGGTTACATCTAAAAATGGGGAAGCCCGATAGGTACCACCCACCTACAACCCTGTCTCCCACCCCAGATGTAGAAAGAAACAAGCTGAAACTGCATCTTGGTCTTCCTTTAGGTGTCAGCAAGGAAACAGGAGGTGGAAACAAAGCCTCTAGCCCCTGGGAAATCTGACCCATGTCCCTGTCCCAAAGGCTCTGCAGCACGGTGTTTCCCTCCCTCAAATCACAGCCACCGTGGTTTCGCCTCGCAGGGCAACTGCTCATGCATCCTGCAGTAGACTTGTCCTGTTTCAGCCATAAATTCGTCTTCTACTTTTGTAAACTGTTTCAGGAAATAAAATGGCTTTTCCATGAGCAGCCTCCCAACATAGAAGAGGTGTATCAGGGTGTCTGACATTAAGACAAATTCCCCAACAAATTCTCCCTCTGGTTTTGAAATTGGATATCAGACTGGTGAGTGATGATGTTACTTGCCTCATGGGCCAATAATTGAGATTTAGCTGATAATTATGCCAACCCCCTTCTGCCTGGCACACCATACATGCTGAATGGGTGGTGGCTGGTTGTTACTGTTGGCACTGGAGGGAGGAATGCAGGGGAGGGAGGTGGGAAGGAAGTAACCTACACTGAGCATCTACCAGTTGCAAGTGTTTCATGTTGATCCTCACAGCAGGCGTGACCCCTTTTTTACAAACAAAAAGGTGAAGTTCAGAGAAGTTAAGTAACAGATCAGGGTCACAGGGAGGGAGGGGCAGAGACCCAGGGTCATTGGCTTCAAATTCATCCACTTTCACCCTACCATTTTCTCCCCAAAGAAAATGGTCCTCAATGACTTATTGCAATGATTAGCACATGGTAGGTGCTCAATAATTTGTTTTTGACAGAGAGAGAAGGGGAGGGCCCAGAGCAGTCTCCATAGTTGTACATTAGTTTTCAATATGGTTTCACCCCACAGGTGGGCACGGGGCTACGTAGGGTAGGAACCGGGTCGAGGGTCTCCCACATGGGCCCCTGTAATAACTGAACTGGGGGCACACCCCAATTCAGTATATGGGTCCGCACGGGTTGGGATTTGATCCTCGGACGCTAGGGCTGCAAAACGAGCGCTCAACCCGCTGATCCATCCTGACTTCCCTGCTCAATAAACATTTGATTTGAGTGAGTGAATGAAATATGGTGTGAAAATGAGTCCCAGTTTTATTCACCAAGCTTGGAAAGTTTGGAGACACCCATGACTGCTTAAACCAAGTTCCTCTGGGGCAGGGATTGTGTCTTAGTCACCTCTGGGACCCCAGCAAGGGCTTAGCATGTTGGACTGAACCCCAGGTCAACACCAGGCATCTACTATGAATCAATCCTGAGGCTCTCAGAGCCCAGAGGATCTGAACGGTCATCCAAGCCAAGTCTCCACAGCATCCATCCATTCCCGCATTCTTCCTCCATTCATGGCCAGGCACTGGGGACAAAGAAGAGGCCATCTATTTCATCCCAAGCCCTTCTGTAAAAGGAAGAAAATACATACACACCACCTGCTAACAGCAATGGGGTTAGAAGAGTAGGATTTGAGGTTTGTGTATTTTCCTCCTTTTATTTATTTTCCAAAATCTCGGCAATAGGATCATTACTTTTATAATAAGAAAGGAAAATGTAATCAAAATTTGTAATCAAAGGAGGGCTTTGATATTGAGCTAAAATTTGCACTCTGAGCTCCCAGGCTCACGAATCTAGGAAATACAGCACAGCATTATGGGAAGAGGGTCTTTTCTCCCCACTGTTGGGACAGTGTAGGTTCCCTCTCACAGAGAGATTGTTCTCAGGTCTCCGTGGCTCTGGGGTGCCAGGCGGGTTCCCTGTTCTGGCTACAAGCTGCTCCAGGCTGCTAGTGCTCACCCTCTGAACATTGGGGGGTGGGGAGGCGTGGAACCTCATGGCATGACAATGAAAGTACAGTGTCCAGAGCTGGCTTCAGGGGACGTCAGGACTCCACACTTACAAGGCCTTGCGATTGGTCTCATGCTCTGCTGTCGCTGTCTTGAAATTCCTAATCATTCTTTAACTAGGGCCAGGCCTTTTCATTTGTATGGGGCCCTGCGAATTATATAGCCGGTCCTAGCAATATCGAGGTCTTTGAAGCAAGACAGCCCTGGGTCTCGGAATGCTGGAAAGCTCTGATAGCTCAGGAAGTTGAGCGCTTGCCTTGCCATCACGGGGTCCAGGGATTGAAGCCTGGCCCCAGCCCATGTGAACCCATATGCTGAACTGCGTCACAACCGGTAACCGCTAAGATGGTGGTGAAGATTCTTGCTTCCCCTGAAGGAGACCCTGGGTTCAGTTCCTGCCCCGAGTACCTTTTCTCTCTCTCTCTCACCGTCTCTTTCAAAACAATTAAATAAATCTTAAAAAAATAAAAATAAAAGACAGCCCTGGGTCCCCTAATTTACCCACTCTGTGACCTGGAGCCAGTGACTTAACCTCTCTGTGCCTCGATTTCCTTATTTGAAAAACAACAATGACCTCAGAGTGGTGGTGTAAAGATTAGCACTGTGTACTTAGCACAAAGTAGATACCCCTGAACTTACGTGTTGGTTGCCACACAAAGTACTTAGCACAGGTCCCGGCACAGAGGAATCCCTCAGTGAGTGGTCGCTTTAACAGTGGGGAGGACGCTGCTGGGCAGCCCTCCTCCCTACCCAGCTCCCTGAGCGTGCCTCTGACGGGTGGAAGAGAGTAAACGAGCTCCCTGGACCAGGAGGGACTCGGCTGGGATGTGCACATGCATCCTGCCCTGCCGCTGACCCCTAGGAGGACCCTGGCTCTGCCCTTCTCCCATACCAACACCATTTGTGCCCGACCGGGACCCCAGCGGTTCTTCCCAGCAAGCCTTTGGGTAGGGACACAGCAAGGGCAGCCGGGGCGTGTGGGCTTGTCCCTGCTGCGATCCAGAGGTACATCCTGTTCTGGCGTTGCCATGGCACAGCCAAACATCTGCCACAACAGCCGGCTGGGGCTGGCGGCTGGCACGGAGGCCGTGGCTGGGTGAGGGCCTGGACAGGAGGCAAGGGTGGTGGGGGCGCAAGACCCAGCAAGACCTGAGCCTGGGCAGGAAGCCAGCACCGCAACACGCACACACACACATGTACACGGCACACACATGCGCGTTGGCCTTCCAGGACAGGCAGACTTCCCACAGGGAACAGTTCCTGATTGTACAGCTCTCTTCCTGGAAGCCCTGAGGGAAGATCCCAAATGCAGAGTCCTGCCAGGACTGTCCTCCTGAATTCTTGTCCTGGTCCAGCTCCCAGCCAAGCTCCCAGGGCGGCCCCAGGCCCCATCCTGCTCCCAAGATGGAATTTGCTTTCCTGCTTGTTATTGTTGTTCTTCCTGATGAGAAAGTAAAACACGCTCGTAACAAAATCACATGATATGATGACGATAGCTGCACTTGTTGTGTGTGAGCCTGCTGAACCTCAGGCCTCTCACGAAAAATATACACACTGAACGTACCCCAGGCCTGTCTCACTTCTAAGTTGGTAATCTTTCCACTAAAAATGCTGCCTCCTCAGATCAGCTCCTTGGCCCACCCCCCAAGGGCTGGATTCTCCGTGAATGACCACCATGGGTTCTCCCTCTCATCGCAGGTCGCCATCCCTGGCTCCCTGAGGCCCCCTTCCTGTGTTATTCTTGTGAATCCTTGTGGAACATCCTTCAGGTGGAGCCGCCTGTGGACGTTGCATTGCTGGCTTGGCTTAGCATCATGGCCCAAAGCTCCCACACAGAATACAGGAGTCTCCCACGGACCCTGATTTGGGAGTCAGAGTGAGGTGAAAAGTGGGGGTACAGTGGGGAACTGGAGGTGCAGTGTTCTCACCAGAGAGACTCATGGGTGCAAAGGCCCAGGGCTCTGGTGTCCACAAACTGAGCAGTCAGTGTAACAGGTAGATCAAGGCCCACACTGGGTGGGGTGCAGACCCTGCCTGGCCTCGTGGGTGTGGGCGATTGTCCGGAGTCTGGACTTAATTCTAAGGGCGCAGGGGAGCCGAGGAGAGGCTGCAAACGGTGTAGGGACATGGTCAGCTTTTTCTCTAGAGCCACCCTGCCTAATATGGTAGCCACTAGCCACGTCACTAGGGACGGACTGAATGTGTGTGCCACCTCCCCAAAGTCATACGTGGGAGCCCTAACCCACGTGACTGTACTTAGAGATAGGGCCTGTGAGGAGTAATAAAGGTTAAATGAGGTCATGAGGGTGGGGCCCTAATTCTACAGGGCTGGGTCCTTATAGGAGCAGGAAGTGCCTGCACATGCTCTCTCCCTCTCCCTCTTCCTCTCCCCTGCCCCCTTTCTCCCTCTCCCTCTCCCTCCCTCCCTCCCTGCCAGGAAGAGAGTTCTCACCAGGAAGTGAATTGCCTGACACCTTGATCTTGGACTTCCTAGTTCCCAAACTGTGAGAAGATAAATTTCTTTCATTTCAGCCACCCAGTGTGGTATTTTTTTTATGGCAGCTCTAGCTGATTCATATAGACATGGTCAATTAAAGTAAAAAAATTCAGTTCCTTGGCTGTACTACTACCCACACACCTCAAGTGTTCAGTCCCTACATGTGGCTACCATATCGGACAATGCAAATATAGGACGTTTTCATCCCTGTGGAAAGTTCTATGGACAGCACTATGCTAGAGAGATCACTCGGGGTTCTGGGTGGAAACCGTTTTCAGAGGAGACCAGTGAAGATAGGGTGCCCAGAATCCCACGAGTGAGGCGATGGAGAAGGAGGCGGAGGAGGGTCTCTCCAGAGCACTTCAGGAGGCTGAGTTGACCGGCCATGCTGACTGGCTGAAGCATAGGTTCTGGTATGGGTGGCCAAGTGGGGGGTAGGGCCACTGCCTGAGATGGGAACCTAGCCGGGAGGCAGCGGGCGTGAGGGCTGAGGAGGGGCTTGAGTCTGGGCTGCCTGTGGAATGGACAAGTCCAGGAGGCCAGTAGATCCTCGGGTCTGGAGGCCAGGAGTGCCATGTGGGCTGGGTAGAGATTTGGGAATGGAAGGGGGCGTGCCTGGGAGAGGATGCAGATATGAGAAGGGTCACAGGAGAGGGCTGGGGGTGGGGTTGGGGGAGGGAGATGCGGACATGGAGGAGCAAAAGCAATGCCAGGAGTGAGCAGAGCCGAAGTGCCAGGATGAATGGGCAGCCTGCCAACCAGGCCGAGAAGGCCCTGGAGGCAGCCCTAGGAGGTTGTCAGTGACCTTGGGAAGGGCCAGTTCAGAGTACAAAGAAGAAGTGAGACGACAGATGGCCAGGCAGGGAGTGGCTACAACTCTTGAAGCCTGGTGGCGAAAAGGTTCAGGCTGCTACAGAAGGGAGAGGCAGGGTAGGAGACAGTAATTTGTCCCCTGAGATGGGCAAGACCTGAGTCTGTTCACAGTTTAATAGGAAATGGGAGTGGTGGGGGGAGCTGAAGACCAAGGGAAAGAGCAGGTACATTTAATTCAGTGGAGTCCAAGAGATGAGTTTTGAAACCTGCTTGACCCTCTACCAGATCCAACAGCTGATCTGAACGTCCCAGCAAGGTGGGTATGTCTTCTTTATCCCCATTTCAGAGATGAGGAAACTGAGGTCAGAGTGGTTCCAGGATTTGCTCATGGTCACCCTGGGCAGCTTCTCCTAATTTCACAGAGGCTCTGCCTAGGCCAGCTGGGCCTGGCCTTGAAACCAACTCTGCCTCCAGGGTGCAGCCCCCACACTTTCCCTCCTTGGGCCTAAACAAACCACAAACTGATTTTAAAAAAAGTACCACAATTCCCAAGTGGGAATAATTTAGCACCACTCACATCATTGCTGGTATTTCCAAATTTACAACCATATATCCTGTCATATCCTTCCTGAATATGATGTCTTGTGAGTCTGCAGTCATGTGATTCTGACAACTATTTAATGTGCTTTTATTGTGTTCCACATACATTGCTAAGCGTTTAGATGTGATCTCCTTAAACCTCACAACAACCATGAGAGGTGGGTCCTATTACATGCCCCCTGCCCATTTTTTTTTTTTTTTAAGATTTATTTTATTGTTTGGGAGAAGGTGAGCGAGAGAGGGGGAGAGAGAGAGAGAGAGAGAGAGAGAGAGAGAGAGAGAGAGAGAGAGAGAGAGAGAGAGAGAGAAAAGGGAGGAGGGCTCAGAGCAGTCCCCATAGTTGTGCATCATTAGTTATAATGTGGTCTCATTCCACACAGGTAGATGGGGGGCCGTGCGGGGCGGGAACTGAACTGGGGGTGCTTCAGCTCAACATATGGGTTAGCACAGGCCGGGGCTAGGATTTGATCCCTGGACCTTGTGGTTGAAGCAAGCTCTCAACCTGTTGTGTTATCTGGGTATCCCTACCTCCCCTTTTTAAAATGAGGAAATGGAGACACAGAGAGGTGAAGTGACTTACCTGAGGGTACACAGTGCGTCTGGAAATCAAAATGGCGTCTCTTGATCACCAAAGCCTGTGCTTGTCTGCCAAACTGAGTCACTAGTGTCAAAATGATAGCAGAAAGCCTTGTCCTTCCCTCTGTGGTGTTTGACTTGCAGATTGAGGCAGGGGCAAGAGTTAGAATTCAGTTCTCTCACCAGATTAGCCTCTTCTCTCTTAGGGATGTAATTGTCCCAGACCCAGGGTCAGGACTTGGCTTGATCTGCAGGGACACTGCAGTGGTCTGTCTGCAGGAGACCTGTATTGCATCCACTAAAAGGTTTTTGAGACCTGGGACCATAGATTTCTTCCAGAAATGGTCTTGTTTTCTTTGTAATCCTTGGATAATTATTGTGTTTGTGTCCAGAAGATGTCTGGTCATTTCCCACGGAACTGGAAAGCCAACTTCCTTCCTTGGTCTCACATTGGGACCCCCTGAGCCTCAGTTTTCTACCCATACTACTCAATGCCATGCCCACCCACAGCAAGAGCCATTGCCCAGAGTGTGATGATGCCTTCTGAGTTCTTCCTGCATATAATCATTATTCCATCGTGTGGCTGTGCTGGACATGACTTAGCCAATCTCCTGTGGAAGGAGGCAAAGCTGGTTTCCAGTTGCTCACTACTATAAACAATGCCGTCAGGAACAAACACCCTTGTGCCTCAAGTATTTGTAGCTCCTGCCAGCTTTCCTTTGGCCAGATTCTCAGAAATGGCAGCCTACCTCCACGGGGACCCCCAGTGATGCACACATCCTGATATTCATACCCTTAGGTAGTTGCCTTCCAGACTGAATCAGGATTAGCCTAAGTGGGCAATAAAATATGACAGAAGTGACAGTGTGTGACTTTCAAGGCTGTCACAAAAGGCATTGCAGCTTCTTCCTTGGTCTCAGGAATCTTTCAGTCTAGAGAAGCCAGCTGCCATGACACGAGGATACTCAAACAGCCTGCGGAGACACCCACCTGACAGGGAACTGAGACCTCCTGCCAACAGCCACTCCGGCATGTCAGCCGTGGGGGTGGACCAGCTTGGACGGGGGTCTCAGCCAAGCCTTCCGCTGCCTGCAGCCTCAGGAAGCCCTGAGCCAGAACCACACGGCTACCCTGTGCTTCCAAATCCCTGACCCATCAGTGACGATAAGTCACTTGACTGTTCTCAACCAATACATGTGGGGTGATTTGTTTTGCATGCAGCTGTAGATAACTAATATACTGGATCAAAGACCAGAGAACTCTGAAGGCTCCTGATGGAGAATGCCATTTTTGTTTCCCTTTTCACGTCACCAGATCATCCGCTTTTACTGTGACACACGACTGGCCTGCATGATCTAAGGTGACCTTCTGGTATGGGTTCCTATCAGCTCAGGGATATGGAGTATATTTAGAAAACCTCATAGGTGACCAACAACCCTTTACACACCGTTCCCACACAATGATTGGTTTTTGATTTGTGGCCATAAGCACTTCTAGAGAGAGGAGTTCATAGCTAAGCTAAGAGTACAAGCTGGGTAGTACAGTAAGCCCAGCCTATTGTAAATGAGTGCTCCTTTCTTTCTACGGAGTCTTTTTTTTTTCCTTAAGACTTATTTTTATTGTTTTTTGACAGAGAGAGAGACAGAGACAGAGAGAAGGGGGAGGGCCCAGATCAGTCTCCACAGTTGACAGCATTCGTTTTCCATATAGTTTCACTCCACAGGTGGGCACAGGGCTGTGCAGGGCAGGAACTGGGCCGAGAGCCTCCCGCATAGGTCCCAGCAAGAACTGAACTGGGGGCACACCCCAGTTCAGCATGTGGGTCCAACTGGGCCAGAGCCGGGATTCGATCCTCGGGCTCCAGGGCTGCAAAGTAAGTGCTTAACCCGCTGAGCCATCCCAGCTTCCCCTTTCTATGGATTCTTAAGCTTTTTAAGGAGTATAAGCAAAACATCTGGCTCATGAAAGAATATTTTATCAGCAGCCACATAACCAGAATAAGGGATGGTGAGGAAGTTGGCTTCTGTTTCTCAGGCTCGTGTGCTCAAAAGATGCCCCATCTGATACGCAGATCCCAGGAACCTGTATGAGCACTGGGAGAAACTTCTAGGGCCCCATTCATTTAATCATTAATTATGTTCAGCAAATATTTCTTTTTTAGCATCCCAGACACTGTTGGGAGCATTCAAAGGAGTGTAAATTGTGATCTTTGTGCTTGAGGTGGTTTACAGAGGCAGCAAATGGAGTAAAAAGTTCACAGATACTATAGTTTGTCTTAAGTTCAAATCCCAGGTATACCATCTACAAGCTGTGTGACATTGGACAGGTTTCAAGACTTCTCTGAGCCTCAGATTCATCATCTAAAAGAAGAGGATCATAATATCTACTTGCAATGTTTTGAGGATTAAACAAGATATGCATGTGAAACTGTCCTGGCACAAGAGCATGGCGTCTGTTTAACAACTGCTGAATTTACTACTGTTAGTAGTAAAAAGCCCCATGGTGCCTCACATGAGCCCACATTGAAAAAATGAGACACATATTTGAATAGCAACTGAATGCCATGGATCATATGCCTTCACAACTCAGAGCCTCAATTTCTTGATCAAATCGATGTACCCTGCTATGTTGTTGTGTAGATTAAATAGCGTGCATATGGACGCTTAGCACACAGGAGACCCACTGTATATTGTAGCTATTTCTGTTAGGGAAGATGATAAAAAATGAAAATAATTGCAATACACTGTGATAAATGCTATTGCAAATTCTTGGTCTTACATAGGTTTTGAGGCCTGGGTGTGGATTTCTGAGGAACCAACCTGCAATCCATTTGTGTAGCTAGAACTTTAAAGAGCAAGTCCTTGTTTGACTTTGGGTCAGGAACTCTGGTTGCATAGGCAGGACACTGTGCGGTGGGCAAATAGTCTCAGAACTTCCTAGAGAGATAGAGTTGTTAATAAGAATCTGTCAGACCAGAGTTCACAATTCAGCTCCACCATCGACTGAGCCAAGTGAAATTATTCAATGCAGTCACCTCTTTGAGCATGGTGTCTTCACCCATGATGACAGCTAGTACGCACTGAGTGCCAGCAGTGTGCTGGACCTTGTTTTAAGTGCCTTCCATTCATTAACTCAGGCTTCATAACAGTGGCACAAAAGGCATGATCGCTAGTAAATGGCTGAGCCCGGTTTTAAACCCAGGCTGTCTGAGTCCTTAGCCAGCACTCTGACTTTTTAACTGCAGCTTTATATCCATGTGATGGGGTCAAGGGAAGATAAAATCAGAAAATGCATGTAAAGGGCCGCACTCAGAGTCTACAACACAGGGTGTGCTCTGTAAAGGGAGCCGCTGGGTATTTTTTGCTGTTCTTATTTCATCTTGTCCAAGGAAAATGTTCTTGCACTTATCCAGGGCCATCCAACCTTTTGGCTTCCCTGGGCCCCATTCGAAGAAGAACTGTCTTGGGCCACACAGAAAAAACACTAACGATAGTTGATGAGCTGAACAAAGAAAAAAATGATCACAAAAAAGAACTCATAACGTTTTACAACAGTGTATGAATTTGTGTTGGGCCACGTTGGAAGATACCCTGGGCCACATGCAGCCTGTGGGTCGCAGGTTGGACAAACTTGATTATACAAATTTTAGAAACTTCCTACACCCATGGCCCTCCATGCTAGCCATCAGATACATGGAGCAGATGTCCAGGACACAGAGGGGACTGATGGACATTGGAGGGCCCCCCAGTGAATGGTCAGTTCTCAAAGAGCCTGTGTCGTCTAGCTCACTGTGTGCATTTTCAACCCAATGGGCTAGACGTATCTCTATAGAGCTTCTGAGCAGCCGATTACAGGACCACCAGGCTAATGAGGCCAAGGGCATGGCCTAGGTCTCCCAGAGGCCACGAGCTGAGGTATGAGCACAGCCCTCACCCCATCAACTGTCTTTTCAGTAATTGGCCCTGTCTTAGGATGTCAGAGGGGGCCTCACTGGACCGTGTAGGGGAAAGAGACTGAGCCTTGACTCCATGCCTCAGGAAAGCCTCTCTTAGCCTCAGTTTCCATATCTGTAAAGTGGGAAGATAAGGTCTGTGTATCAGTTACCTACTGCTATATAACTACCCCAAAGTGTTAATGGCTTAAAACAATACATTATTTAGCTTATCTCTTTGGGGACCAGCGTGGCCGAGGGTTTGCTCTGCATCTGTAGTCAGCGGGAAGGTTGGCTCATGGCTGGACGGGCTAGGATGTCCTCACTCATTTCTGGTGCTTGGCAGCTGCTGGCTAGAATGATAAGGTGCTACTGGACTAGGGGACACTTATACAGTAGGCTAGCTTCTTCCTAGGATGGTGTCTGGGAACTAAGTACAGCAAGAGAGAGCAAGTTCCACATACATTTATTAAATCTTTGTAAGTGTCATGTTTGCTCATGTCCCCTTTGCCAAGGTCAGTCACATGGTCAAGGCCAGAGTAGATGGAAGAGAATAGTTTGTGGGCATTTTTACAATCTACCTCTTTGTTCTTGGCAGAGATATTGGGAAGAACAAAGGGTTCTAAGTGGTAATGATGGGGTTCAAAGTAGTAATCAAGATAATACAAATTATTTCTTGGCACATAGCAGCACAGTCATATTTGCATATAGTACGTAGCACAATCATATAGGCACAATCATTTGTTGACTCAAAACATGGTGCATGAACAATCCTCACTTTTCAGATGAGGAAACTGGTTCAGAGAGGTCAATAACTTATCTAGAGTCACACAGTTAATCAGTGAAACAGCTGGACTTCGACTCCAGGGCTGTCTGATTCCAAAGCTCACATCCATAGCTGTCCCTTCTGGCTGCTTTCCCAGCCCATGTGATTCAGTTCAAACATTAATAGGGACTAATAGGAGCCTCTACCTGGTTATAAACCCATCCCACCATGAAAATCTGGCTCATTTGAAAGGAGCTGCTGACTATTGCTTGTCTTCTGTAATTGTGCAATGAGTGCAGTCCTGCCTGGCAGAAAGTAGAAACCGGAAAGCATTTGTTTGGATAAAAGACATTGCCACCTCATCCCATAAGCATGTATGTGTGCATGCAGACACGGGGGAGAGCTGTTTAGCTCCCACATTGAAAATCATGCCTTCCCGCTACTAACAATTTTGGTGGCAAGAGCATCTGTGTTTCAGAGCAGCTGTTCTCCCAGCTCAGCTTTCCTTTGGGAAAAGCCATTTTCTCACCTCTCAGAAAAGGAGGTGAAACTTCCTTGGGGACAGATGATCTTACACCTAACTCTCCTGCTGGGAAAGGCCATGGTGAATGGGGGCTAGGATCAAAACCTAAAGGTAAAGGGAACGCATTCCATACCACGTGTCCCTGGGGGCCCAGGCCTGGTGTGATTTGTCTGGGTGTTTTCAGGGATCCTTGATTCTGTAAGAGAGCAGGATGTACTAAGGTCTCAAGGGCAGCCCTGGAGCAGGAGACTGGGACCCTGGGGTCTTGTCTGATTGATTATTTTTCTTTTGTTTATATCTGAAAGTTTCCATAGTTAAAAAAATAATAATACCAGTAACTCAACAATTTGGGCACAGGGGTGGGGCGGCAAGAGTGCAGGCTCTGATGTCAGAAGCACCATGTTGTTTCTTGATTCTGTAAGACATAGCTGTGTAATCTCAAGTCCCTTCTCCTGAGCTAGTTTCCTGTTCTGTGAAATGAGTGTGACAATAGGCTCTATCTCCAAGGACTGCTGTGAAGATTAAATGAGATCTTTCCTACAAAACGCCTCGCCTAGTAAGACTGAATAAGGCTCCCTATGTCTGAGCCAGGCTACTATTGACTTTTGGGGTCTAATACTTATTTGTCATGGGGTAGGATGGAGGCTGTGCTGTGCATCTTAGGATATTTAACAGCATCCCTGGCCTTTACCCACTAGATTCCAGTAATACCTTCCTAGTTGTGACAACCAAAAATGTCTCCAGATATTGCCAGATGTCCCCTGGGGGAGTGGAGCAAAATGGCCCCCATTAGAGAACCATTGATCTAAGCCTTTGTTGTTGTTTATTAATTTTCTTTTCCTGTGAGGCTGAGGCATCTGATTTGTGAGGGGAGCACCGGCCAGGTCGGGCTTTGGGAGGTGCAGTACATTCTACTGTAGACGGCAGGAACAGTGCAAGGTTTATTACCTCAATAACGAGATTTATGTGGATGAGCGAGCACTTTGTGTGCTGAGATTCATGTTTAAATTTTGAAAAATCTTCACAGGAGCATTGTCTGGAAATTCTTCGAGCTGGGGTTCTGCTGAGCTCATCAAATGGGACATTGGAGCTTGGGGTCTTGATATAACACCCTGCATTTATAGAATTCCTCCTCCCCCTGCGAAAAGACAACTTTTTGATACTAAACCATTGAATGCACTTTGCAGAAAAATTACAAACTACAGAACAGGAAATGGAAAAAGTAAACTCACCCATAACTCGAATTCTGTCACTTAGAGATAATGTCTATTATAACGTGTGTGTGTGTGTGTGTGTGTGTGTGTCTCTGTGTGTGTTATATAAAAATGGGACATACTGTTTTCTGACCTGCCCTTTTCATCTAACAGCTCACCTGGAACATCTTTACATATTAGTAAGGAACAAATTTTCTTCCGCAAAAATTATGTTTTTCCTGCGTACACACCTCCTGTGGCTACCAGTGGCCTGGGAATGGCCAGACTTCACCAGGAGAAAAGGCTCCGTGGTTCTTTCTAGTCCTTTCTTGGTGCCACCTGAACACCTGCAGGCCGGAGACCATGGACCTCATGAAGGGAGAGGCTAGAGGTAGGGTTCTGGGAAGTCATTTTTGCCTCCAGGCTGAGGTGCAGGCATTTTTGTCTGTGATCCATTCTCCCCAGTGCATCGCTGCAGGGCATTTTCTGACTGCAACCCTCACTGACAGCATTCTTTCCAATTACGGCACTGGAATATATTTACCTATCGACTCTTGCTGTTTCCACTAGGGCTGTTTCCATAGCAAACAGTGGTGTGATAAATGTCCTCACCCATATACAGCTGATCCTGTATTTGCCAATTTGTGGGCTCTGTACTTGAGAATTATGTGTAACTCCAAAAGCAATACTCGCGGCGCTTTTGTCGCCATTCGTGGGCATGGGCACGTGCAGAGTGGTGAGAAATCTGAGGAACCCAGTGCGCACACTGTGAGCGGAGGTGGAACAAGGCAAGGCTCAGCCTTCTTGTCTCAGCGCTCATCCTGTAACAAGCGTCCTTTCGCAGTATATTCAGGGCCCCGTTTTTAGTATGTGTGTGCTTCTCTGGCATGATGTCACTATTAAAGATGGTCCCCACATGTAGATCTGCAGTGCTGCTGTCTAGTGTTCCTAAGCACAAGAAGGCTACAATGTACCTTATGGAGAAGATGCGTTCCATAGGCTTTGCTCAGGCATGAACTATAGTGCTGTTGGCTATGAGTTCAACATTCATGAATCAAATATGTAAACATATACATACATACACATATATATAAACAGAAGCATACATAAAACAAAGTGTTATACTGATTAGTTGGTGAAAATGTGGCTTGCAGGAAGCTAACCCTGAGTTTCCCCTAGGAGCAATGGTTTAGTATTTGCTAATCCCATTGTCGTGGGGACTTCATAGAACATAACTCCAGCGCATAATGAGAATTGACTGTATCTTTGCATGCGACCATGATTATTGCCTTGGGATAGAATGGAATTATTGAGCCCAAGTAAAAAACCAAGTAGAAAACCCTAAGGTCCTTTGAGTTTAATTCAATTAGCTTTTGCGGTGCAAGAAATCTTAGTTTACTCTTTTGTAAAATTGGCATTAACAAAAGCCATATTGTTTTTCATCAGCTTGGCATGAAGATACTTTAGTGCCTGGGAAGTTGATAACACTGGGCCTGGTGATCAGTAAGTGCTTAGTAAGTACCTGCTCCATTATAGTATTTATTTATATTAAGGATCTGTGGCAGGTTCTCTCACAACCATAACCTCAGGTTAGCATCATTTCTTCCTATTGAAGAGATGAGGAAACTGAGGCCCAGAGAGGTAACATGGGGGCAGAAGGGAAGTGGGTGTGGCTCTAAAAGGGCAATGTGAGGAGTACTTGTGGTGATAGAAATGTTCTGGGTCTTGACTCTATTAATGTCAATATTCAGGCTGTTTTATATGTACTATAGTTTTGCAAGATATTACCCTTGGGGGAAACTGGGTAAAGGATGCATGTGATCTCTTTATACTATTTCTTACACCTACTTAGGAACTACAGCTATCTCAAAATAAAAGAATTGATTAAAAAAAAGATCTTCCTCTGGAGCCAGCCAATCATTTCCAGCTTTTATTTTGCAGAAAGCACTCAAAGCAGTGAGAATCAAGATTTATTAATGTAGGGTGAATTTTAATATTCACTGTGTTTTGTTCTCTTCTGTTACTCAGTTAGGGGTCTTGCCTACTGAGATTACTCTAGGGACTTCTGGTCTCTCATTTATGTAATAATATTATTAGTATTTGTTAATCCTGCCGAAAGGTAATTCAGTCAGCTTCCAGCTTCCAGGTTGCCTGGCAACAACCGATTAATGTCCCCATTTGTGACTAAGAGAAAATAGAAAAATGATTTGCTCAAGAGCCTCTGAATGTAGGTCCAATTCTTTCTTCTTCATACATGGGTGATTTGGAATCACTCTTATTTTTCCTAATCATTAAATTCCTCTTCATCTAGGATCTATTTTAGGCCACTTCAGAAATCACCACCTTTTGGGGAAGCGGGGCTGGCTCAGTGGGTTAAGTACTCACTTTGCAGCCCCAGGGATTGACGATTGAATCCTGGTCCCAGCCCTTGCGGATCCGTATGCTGAACTGGGGAGTGCCCCCAGTTCAGTTCTTTTTTTAATATATTTTTATTTATTTATTTATTTTTGACAGAGAGAGAGAGAGAGAGAGAGAGAGAGAGAGAGAGAGAGAGAGAGAGAGAGAGAGAGAGAGAGAGAGAGAGAGAGAGATACAGAGAGAGAACTGAACTGGGGGAGTTCCCAGTTCAGCACATGGTTCCGAACAGGCCGTGGCCGGGCTGGGGCCAGGGCCGGAGCCGGGATTTGATCCTCAGTCCCCGGCGCTGCAAAGTGAGCGCCCAACCCACCGAGCCATCCCAGCCTCCCCTCAGTTCAGTTCTTGCTGGGGTGAGACCCCGGCCCAGTTCCTGCCCTGTGCAGCCCCACGCCCACCTGTGAAATGAAACTATGTGGAAAAAGCAATAATGTGCAACTATGGAGACTGTTCTGGGCCCTCCCCCTTCTCTCTGTCTCTATATCTTTCTCTCTCTGTCAAAAACAATAAAAATAAATCTTTAAAAAAGAAATCACCACCTTTTGAGAGCAGGAAAAAACTCAAATCTAGCATCTTACCTGGACCTGAATCCCTCCATTTAGGGCCAGTTTGAGCAGAACCAAGGCCCCACCAGGGCCCACAAAGTGGTTCTGTGGATTCAAGTACAGTGAGATGATCGGGGTTTTCTCCCTGCAAAGGGTTATGCGATTTTCCTGTTGCTTCTGGAAGTAGTAGCTCTCAGCTGACTACATTTGGGGTACGTGTTGTGGGGAGTGGTGAGGTGGAATGGCTTCTGGCTCTAGACGCTTCTTGTGTAAGACTCACCTCCCTCCAACCAGGGATAAAACTAGGAACTGAAAGAGGCAGCTGGAAGGCAAAAGGCCTTGTTAGCTTTCTTTCTCAGCATATTCCATGGCTGCTCTGAGGTGGTGTAAATGGGGGAATTGGTGTCATGGAAATTTTTACTTCTAATTTCATCATTTAAAGAACTGGGAGAAGAAAAAAAAAAAAAAAGAACTGAGAGAAGAAAATAAACATGTTTTAAACTTTAAACACCTACTTTGTGCTAGGCACTATGGCTGGATGCTTTGTCATGTCTTAATTCACTGAATCTAAACTCTTTTTTTTTTTTAAGAGGTTTTTCTTTTTTAAATTGTTTTTGACAGAGAGAGAGAGACAGAGAGAAGGGGAAGGGCCCGGAGCAGTCTCCATTGTTGCGCATCATTAGTTTTCTTCATAGTTTCATTCCACAGGTGGGTGAGGGGCTGTGCAGGGCAGGAACCAGGTTGGGGCCCTCCTGCATGGGAGGTACGCCCTGGTGAGAACCGAACTGGGGGCACACCCCAGTTCAGCATATGGTTCTGCACAGGCTGGGCTGGGATTTGATCCTTGGACCTAGGGCTTCATGACGAGCACTCAATCTGTTGAGCCGTCCTGGCCTCCCCAAATCTAAACTCTTGAATCTTCAGAACCACTCCCTGCAATAAGCCTTTGGATGAACCTCACTGTGTAGTTGAGGAGAGTAGTGCTCAGAGAGGGGAAGAAGTGACTTGCCTAAGGTCACACAACTGGTAAGTAGTAGAGCCTGAATTTAGAGCCAAGTCTCTCAGAATCCAAAGTCTATGTTTTTTCTATTGTCATGCTGCCATTGAGGCAGTTTAATGTAATGACTAAGATGAATTTGGGTTCTATCATTAGCTCCCCGTGGTTCAGGCTGTGTGACCTTGGGCAAGTAATTTCACTTCTCATTTTCTTCACCTTTGTAGATGGGGATTAAGGGTTGTTTTGGGGGCCATAGGATTGTTGAGGAGATTTCAGGAGATTTTGCATTTAAAGAATGCAAATAGGGGAAGCTGGAATGGCTCAGTGGGTTAAGCGCTCACTTTGCAGCGCTGGGGACCGAGGATCAAATCCCGGCCCCAGCCCCAGCCCCAGCCCGTGCGGAACCATGTGCTGAACTGGGAGCTCCCCCAGTTCAGTTCTCTCTCTCTCTCTCTCTCTCTCTCTCTGTCTCTCTGTCAAAAATAAATAAATAAATAAAATATATTAAAAAAAAAGAATGCAAATAGCACCTGGCATATATATAAGCAAAAGAAAATGTTAGCCATAATTTGTTTCCAAAGAGTAAGCCAGTTTGGTTTTCAGTTCCATCTCTGAGCACTTTATCAACCTTTACTTTCCTCAAACCACTCAGAATTTACCTGCTATCAATGCCCTTGTTTCATTAAAGATTGGAATCCTAATAATAGCCCATAATTTTTGTGCATCATCAGATGCTTGGTACTGCACTAGGTACTTCACTATCTTCATCTCATTTAAATAAAGTGACTGGCAAAGTCTGGCTTTGCAAAGGATGCACAGTCCCTCCTGTAAGGAGTGGCTGCTTGAAGAAAATGAAATGCATCCCTCTGCATTGAGGCACAGCTGTCGCCCCAACAGGTACTTTTGTTGGAGGCCCCTTGCTAAGTGCATTACTAACAGTGAGCTCATGGAATCCTTCCTGGAGCCGATGCTACTACAGTATCTCTACTGATAAAGAAACTGAGGCTTAGAGAGGATAATTTGCTGTGATGGCTGTTTTGGTTCAGGTGGGCATTGATTTACATAACAAACATTTCTGAGGCTGATGCTTAAAATGAAAAATCTCCTCCCTGTGAATTGAAAGGATACCTTGCTTTGGAAGTAGCCCTGCTTTGTTAATTCAGTTTCTCAGGCCCAGTTTTCCTAAATCTTGGTATTTCAGAGCTTGATATTTCGGAAGGGTACTCTCTGACTCTCTCTCTCTCTCTCTCTCTCTCTCTCTCTCTCTCTCTATATATATATATATATATATATTTTAAGATTTATTTTATTGATTGACAGACACAGAGACAGAGACAGAGACAGAGAGACAGAGAGAGACAGAGAGAAGGGGGAGGGCCCAGAGCAGTCTCCATAGTTGTACATCATCAGTTTTCAACATGGTTTGGTTCCACACAGATGGGTGGGTCCGCATAGGGCGGAAACTGTGCTGGGGGGCTGGGGGGCCTCCCACATGGCGGGTACACCCCAGTTCAGCGTATGGGTCCACACAGGCTGGGGTCGGAATTCGATCCTTGGTCCCTGGGGCTGCAAAGCGAGCGCTTAACCTGCGGAGCCATCCTGACTTCCCCTACTCTGACTATATTATTAACAGGACAATGTCACGCGAAGGATCAGGAAATTCAAGCATACAGAGGTGAAGGGTACTGCCCCAGGACACAGTTCTGACAACAGAGTTGGGACTCAATCCCAGTGCGTAAGAATCAACTCCCTCCAACCAGGCATAAGCCATCCAGTTATTAGGAAAACGGGTGAGGGATTTTGGCCAGGAAAAGGGAGAAAAGGTCCGTGCATCCTTCATTTCTTCACATGTGAAATGAGGTCAAGAAGGGACCTCCTGCTTGTAGTGGGGAATACGTGGGTGTGGCCCAGACCAAGGGTAGCCACCCAGTAGAAGGAATGTGACAATAGAAAGTGGGGTGGGAGGGCCAGAGCGTCAGGAACCCCCAGAAGTGGTGGTGGGAGGGTATGATAAGAGCAGAGGCGGAGCTTTGGCAGTCAGAGGCGGGGATTCGAGGATTCGGGGCGGGGCTTGGAATTTTAAGATTTAAAAAAAAAAACGGGCAATGGGCGGGGCTTGCGATACCGCGAATAGATTTGCTGGTCCGTGGGCGTGGCTTCTGGAAGTTGAGGCGGGGCTTTATGGTGGTGGTAGACCAGTTCTGAAGCAACCGAGGGGAGTTGGGCTTAGGGAGCCAGGAGTCTGGCTGAGGTCTTGGTTCGGTAGTGGGCGGGGCTCAGAGGAGCTGATGTTCCGGTTGTAAGGGACTCTTTGAGGAGCCGGGGATGTGGCCTTGCAGAGTCAAGCCGGTCAGTGGGCGGAGCTCAAAGAACATCACTCCTGCTTCTGAGGAGCGGAGTGTGTGGCTTGAAGGCGCTTGGGGGCGTGGCCCTCCGGCCTCTGCGATGACTAGTGGGCGGAACGTGCGTTTGGGCACCGCCTTCCTTCGTGGCCCACCTGCATTCCTCCGCTCTACCAGAGGGGGGAGGCGTGGAATGTAGGGTGGGAAGCGGGGTTCCCCTGCCGGAAGTAGGCGTGGCGCACCGCAGCCCGGGGACGCTGGTTGGGCGCAGCGAGGCGCGGGGGCGGGGCCTGCGTGCAGCGGCGGGGCGGGGGCGGCTGCCCGCGCCCCTCCCCTGCACTGCCCTCAGTGCCAGGCGGGAGGCGACAGCGGTTGGAGGTTCCGCCGGGCTTTGCAGCGCGGACTTCGGCAGCGGCGCCTCAGGCACCTCGGCCCTGGTGAGCAGCGCGCGCCCGGCGGGGCCTCTCAGGAGCGAGCTGGGCGGGCGGACCTGTTCTCTCAGCATGTGCTGGCGCTGGTTGACAGGAGCTGACGGGGCGTGGGGCAGGGCCGGGTGGAGGGTAATGGGCTGGGGTGGGCGCACGGGGCTCGGGTCCTGGGGCCGGTGGCCCACCCTTGGCCGGTATATAGGGTGTTGGGATCGGGGCTGCTGCCGCAGGCTTGGGGCCTGGGATGGAAGGAGTTGGGTACAGAACCGCTTGGCCCGGAGAGAGTGAACCCAGGTCCCTGTGGGGAGAAGGCTGCCCAGGGGAGGCTTTTAGGTGCTCAGAATCCTCCTGGTTGGGTGAGGAGCCACAGGCCAAGTGGGGACAAGGCTGCCCAAGGAGGGCTTGGGGGTCAGGGACCCGTTTGGTTGGGTGGGGTCTTGCGTGGGGAGTGCAGATCGAGGCTCCGGTGCCGATCCCCGGAGCGCTAGGGCTGGGGGCGGGGTGAGCGGTCCTAGGGAGCGAGTGGGTCGGGGGTAGGCAAGGGGTGTAGCCGGGGCCACGTTCACATGGGATCGGGGCGATCTGGGCCCTGCGTGGGAGGTGCGAGGTGGCTCTCTCGCCTGGGGCTTGCTCTGAGAATCTGGGTTCGGGGTCGGGAAGGGCGGGGCAGGGCCAGAGCTGGGGTATTGTGGGTGGGAGAGGTTCGGGAAGTGGATGAGCCCAGAGGGGTAGCCGGGGGCTGGGACTGGCGGGGGGTTGGGAGAGGAAGAATGAAGCAGGAATGCTGCAGGGTCGGGGGCCTGAAGCGTGAGTGACCTGGGTGATTCAGAGACGTGCTCCCCTAATAGTGGAGCAGCTGGCGAGGGGCTCAATATAGCCCCTGGGTCCACACAGCGAGGTGCAGGTGGGGCTCTCCGCTGCGCCTAAATGTGGATGAGGTCAGTTGTTGAGGGTGGAAATGCAGGAACCGAGCTCTCCCGCCTGTCCACACAGGCGCACACACACCACCTCTCCGTCTCTCAAATGATTTGACCGTGTTGGGGGAAGTGGCTGGCTGCGGGAGAGCGGAGAAGAAAGGGGCTTCCTCTTGGAGAGAGGCGCCGGCCCTGCCGTCCTTTTTTGGGAGCGTTCAAAGGGTTTTGATGGCTGGAAAAGGAAACGTAGGCTTTACTGCATGGTGGTTTAGAATCACATCCTATATTTGGCCTTAATGTAGGCTGCCCTTGTTTTGTGGTGTCTGAAGTCCTTGCTCTACATGTTGCAAACGTGGGATTCAGTGTGAGAAGCAAATTGCAAGTTGTTTATCTCCCCTAGGATAGTAAACTACAAAGGCCTTTCTTACCTATAAGACATTTTAAAAGAATTGAATATAGTGTGTCTTTTTAAACTATTACTGGGTGGCGAATATATTTACTTTTAGTAAATATAGTTATCACAAAATATTAGGCATTCTTGCCGCAGCCTTCCTGCCTGGGATTACATTCTAAAACTATATTTGTAGGGTTCTTAGTCATACTATATAATAGTGCATCTCATTGTCCTTAACTGGCAGAACTCTCTCCTGACATCAGGGCCTGCTAGAATAGACAGAAACATGATTAAATATAAGTAGTTGCTTTGTACCGTCTGTTCAATTGTGAAAGCAAATAGATATCTGTTTATATTACTCCACTTAATGCATTCCCTGAAGAAACTGAAGAAATGGGAAAAATCTATTTTGGACTTGATTCTGTATATTTCAGAAAACTAGTTTAAGGAAACTAATTTTTTTGACTTGGAGGTACATTCAGAGTTGCAGTGTTTGAATATGAAGCCTAATAGTAACTGTTGGGTCTGAGAGGTAACATAAATAAATAGAAGGGAAAAAGTCAAATAAAAGTAAAAATTGTGTTGTATGTTAGGTCTCGAAGTGCAATGTTTTGTGGTAGGCAGTTGTCACATGTACTGAGAATTAAACAAGGATTGGCATAAAGGCTGGGTGCATAGCCTTTGACAGATCCAGAATGTGCCTTGTTGGTATTTGGTTTTGATTATTTGTAGGAGGTACAATAAAGCCTGATGAATTTTAATAGACACGTACCGATGAGATATCACTGAACGCAGTATTGAATTTTTCATGGTCATTTGTTATTTTGCCTGCAAATTGTGGTAATCAGTATTTATGTCTTTATATATAGTTTAGGATTAGATTTAGGGTTGAGAAATACCGTAGCTTTTTAAAACCTATTAGATTTTTTTCTTATTTAAGTTTTATGCTCAATGCATTTGTCACTTTTGGGATCCATTCCAACCATGAGGAGGAAAGTCACTGTAAAGTCTATGAAATGGATCATTAAAAAGATTGAATTATCTGTTCTTAGTGATGTTAACTGGGAATGTGGTGATTCAGTTCTTTATGATAACAAATTATTTTTTAATACTTTGTTTTGTCACAAACTGGTGCCCTAGGAACAGCTATTATTTACTGGGCTGTTTTATCTTTGATTTGGGCTGTTTTACCTTTGACTTCTTTTCAGAGGTGAAGAAACTGTAATAAATTTGGGTGTCACTTTCATATTCAAGGTACAAATCCATGTTTGTTTTCCATTTGATGAGTTTCCTGTGTAATAATGGGTTATGAACTCTTTTCTGACATTTGCATGTCTTTTTAAACTTAAGATGCCTTTTCTGTATTAAAACATGGAAATCCTCATGAATATTTCAGTATGACCTACTACCTAGAATGTTAAGTAATAGAATCTCTCTGGGTTTTCATTGCCCTAGTTCAGATCCTTTAAAGTGAGTGAACAAGATTCTGTACTCCTTTTTGAGACATTATTTTGTATTTCAGTAGTGCATTTTTTTGTCTTATAACCACTTTATTGAGATAAAATTCACATACCATACAATTCATCCATTTGAAGTATACAATTCAGGAGTTTCAGTATATTCAGAGTTGTGTAGTCATCACTACAATTTTAGAATATTTTTATCAGCTCAGAAAGAAACTTTATACCCATTAGTAGTCTCCCATACCCCCCTTTTTTCTCCCTCTTCTGCCCTAGGCAACCTAGGCAAACTGCTAATCTAGTTTTTGTCTCTGAATTTGCTTAATTTGGACATTTCATATAAATGGAACATACAATATGGAGTCTTTTGTGTCTCTTAATAAGTATTATGTCTCCAAGGTTCATCTGTGTTGTGGTGTTGATCAGTACTTCATTCTTTTTCTGTGATCAAATAATATTCCCTTGTACGGATATACCATTTTGTTTATCCATTTATCAGTTGATGGACATTGTGTGTTTCCCCTTTTTGGCTCTTAGGAGTAATGCTGCTATGAACATTTGTGTACCAGTTTCTGTGTGGGCATATGTTTTCATTTCTCTTGGGAATTTCTGGGACATGTTGATAACACCATGTTTAACTGTTAGAGAAACTGCCAGACTGTTTTCCAAAGCAGCTACACCATTTTATGATCCCATCAGCACTATATAAAGGTTTCAATATTTTCACATCCTCACCAACACTTGTTATTCTCTGACTTTTTTATTTAGGCCATCCTAGTTGATGTGAAGTGGTATCTCATTGTGGTTTAGATTTGCACTTCTGTAATGGGTAATGATGTCCAACACATTATGGGATTAGTGGACAATTGTATGTTTTCTTTGGAGATATGTCTATTCAGATGCTTTGCCCATTTTAAAATTGGGTTATCTTTTTGTTAAGTTATGAGTTATATATTTCAGACACAAGTGCCTTACCAGGTATATACAATAATTTGCAAAAAATTTTTCCCATTATTATGAGTTGTCTTTTCACTTTTATTTTATTGGAGTATAATTGACATACCGTATTTTCCGGTGTATAAGACGACCGGGCGTATAAGACGACCCCCTAATTTTACAGTTAAAACATAGGTTTAGGCCTATATTCGCTGTATAAGACTATCATGACCCCCTAATTTTACAGTTAAAACATAGGTTTAGGCCTATATTCGCTGTATAAGACTACAGCCTCGGAAGTGGGGGATAGTCTTATACAGCGAATATAGGCCTAAACCTATGTTTTAACTGTAAAATTAGGGGGTCGTCTTATACGCCGGAAAATACGGTACATTTCTTTTCACTTTTTTTTAAAGATTTATTTTATTGTTTTGAGAGAAGGAGAGGGAGGGAGAGAGGACGTGAGAGAGAAGAGGGGAGGGCCCAGAGCAGTCTGTATAGTTTTTTTTTTTTTTTTTTTTTTTTTTTTTTTTTTTTTTTTTTTTTTTTTTTTTTTTT
>PVKE010008242.1:0-48289 GCA_004027555.1 Craseonycteris thonglongyai | reverse complement strand
TCTTCAGTGCATAGTTATTTCTATTTTACTTTTTGACAGATAGAGAGAGAGACAGAGACAGAGACAGTTAGAGAACCAAACTGTGGGAACTCCCCAGTTCAGCACGTGGGTCCTGCCTGGGCCGGAGCCGGGATTCGATCCCCGGTCCTCATGGCCTCAAAGCGAGCGCTCAACCCGCTGAGCCGTCCCGGCTTTCCCTCGATATTATTTCTTGATAATCACTTCTCTGATTTCCCCATTCTAGCTTTCCTTTTTTTTAATTAATTTATTTTTTATTTTTTATTGTTTTTGACAGAGAGAGAGATACAGAGACAGAGACAGAAATGGGGAGGTCCCAGAACAGTCTCCATAGTTGCACATCACTGGCTCCTCCACATAGTTTCATTCTACAGGTGGGCGCGGGGTGGCACCAGGCAGGAACTGGGCCGGGGTCTCACCCCAGTGAGAACTGAACTGGGGGCACTCCCCAGTTCAGCATATGGGTCCGCACGGGTTGGGGCCGGGACTTGCTCCGCGGTCCCCAGGGCTGCAAAGTGAGCGCCTAACCCACTGAGCCATCCCAGCTTCCCCCATTCTAGCTTTCTTGATCTCCTATTACTCAGATGTTGGACCTTCTGGATGTTCTGCTAATTTCCTTTTCTCCTACTTTCCCCTATTCATTTATTTTTTTGTTTGATTTTTCTGGAGAGGTCCTCAACTTTACCTTCTAGTCCTTACATTGAGTTTTTATTTCTGTCACCATATCTTTAATTTCTAAGTGTTTTGTTCTCAGTGTTTCTTTTTATAACATCCTGTTTTTGTTTCATGAAGCCAATACATTTTTTAAAACATTTTTTCCTTGTTAATTTTTTTATTATGTGCACATATTTATGTTTTATCCATATTTTCTTTGTTTCTGGTGTTGTCTTTATTTCTTTTGAGACCTTTTTCTCCTGTTTTCTACTTTGGTCTTTGTCTTGGTGTCAGAAACTTTTCTCTAAATATCTAGTGATTGTTGGCTATCTTTTCATAAGTATGAGTGGGCTGATTCAAAACTCTACGTCCATGGACAAACTTTAAATGTTGAGTCTCACCTTTAGGAAATGGGATGGGGACCTTGCCAGTTTGAGGGGCACTACCAGAACTTGTTAAAGTAATGTTTTCTCTTGGGCTGTCAGTTTCCCCAGAGAGGGGTTTCTGGTCTGCTGCCTGGGTGGTGGGGAATAGTGTGGTATATGCCTGGCTGCCAGTTTTGTGGGAAGGTGGGGTGAAGTGGAGGAGGGCTAGTGGAGTGGTAGTGGGTGGCAGGAGGAGATCTGGGTATAACTACTGCTTCTGCAGACTTGAAGCCAGGCTTGTGTTCTGTCCATTACTGTTTAGGCCTTCAGAGAGCTTGGTGCCACTGATATTCCTGAGCCTTCTTACCCCTACCTTGCCCAGTTAACTTTTGGTTTTCTAGTTTTTGCTAAGTTAGATTCCACAAACTGCTGTGCAAAATTAGGTTGACATTTGTAGTCTGCTGTCATCTCCTGTTACCCATTTATTCAAGTGTTTTTTAAGGACTTAAAGGTGTGGCAGGCACTGCATTGGTGACATGGACTCCAGAAAGGGCAATTCAGCAGAGGTGAGAGACGGCATAATTGCTGTTCTTCCTGAGCTCCTGTTGTCCTTGAGGCTGTGTCCCATTATAATCATATGCTGTCATTTTAGTAGGGATTCCAGACGGTGCAAAGGTAAGGTGGGTGTTCTGTGCTCTGTACTTAACTGAAAGGTTCCTTGGTTTTCATCTCTACGTAAAGTCAGAGTGTATGAGTATAGTTACTATTTTCTTTGATTTGGATATGCTGCTGTTTCTGTTCTTAGTTACCTACTAGAAAGATTCTCCCACAAGTAGAATGAAGAAATGGGAATTTGGGAGGGCAAGGTTTTCTCTATTATCTAACTGCACAACATAGAAAGGGGAAAGGAGAGTAAAAGGATGTGAAAGGGGAACCACATGATGGCTGTATTGAAAGCAGAGTAAAGGGTGCCTGGAAAGTGTCTGCTTCCTCAGGTGGCTGGGAGGAGGGCTAGGGAGTGGCACTCTAGGGTGGGCATGGGGTGATGCAGAGGTGTGCCTGTGGTGCTGTGCAATGTGGAGATGTTTGTAGTGGAGTGTGTAATGTGGAGATGTTTGTAGTGGGGTGTGTAATGTGGAGATGTCTGTAACAGCGTCATTTGTGACTCAGAGCCTGCTTGTATGAATAGTTTTTTGAAGCTTTTGGTTCATAGGAAGAAACTGCTAATTTAAAATAAAGAGCAGAGTAAGAAATGTCCTTGTTATATAGTTTCTAAAAACACAGATAACAGAAATGAAATGCAAAGGTAAATTAGCCTCCCCTGACACCCAAATTACATTTCAAGGTTCTTACTCTATTGTACTTTCCCCTCTTCATGTGAAAGAATTGAATTGAAATCATTGAATTTCTTTCATTTTTTCTGAAAACTTTAAATCGGGGCTGAGTTTATTTTTTTAATTTATACATTACTTTTAACTTGAAATAGCATTTGTATTGATTCTTCACCATTGAGAATGATGTTGATTTCATAATTAATAGATATGCAGCAATCCTTAACAAACTCTGTCACAAATGGATTCGTTACTTACTCTTTTAGGCCTAAGTATTTGAGATGCAATTATTGAAAAGTCTTTAAGTATATTAAAATGTGGATGAAGCACTGCTTTCAAATACATAGATAGGATGTAGTGGGAATTTATTGGGAATGCTCTATTTCCAATTTCACCAGATAATTAAGGTATCAGGGATGACATTTATATTAGAAAATTGGTTCCCAAGTGGTGGTACATATTCCCCTTTCAGGGGTACATGAAAAATAATCAGTAACAGTATTTAACGGTGCTACGAATATTGTAAAATTAAACCAGTGGTTTGTACTTTTAGTGTAATTTTTCTTTCCTAATGTATTACCTCTTTTCCACTGTTTTACATTAAGGTAAGCACTGAATGAGTGTCAGTATTTAAAAACAGCTGTTTTAAAAACAAGGGGTATAATTTATAGAAATGGGTTTAAAAGGGGTACACAAGTGGAAAAAGGCTGGGAACCACTGTATTAGAGTGCTAACACAAAACAATGTTTCTTAAAACATCAGGCATTACTGTGGTTTTATGTAACCAAAGTGATAAGCCTAGATAAGTTTCCTTCTACAAATATTTAATTATTTTTTCAAAAAGCAAGATTTGTGTTTATGAAGTTGTGATAATCCTTTTGAAATAATATGGTAAGAGGGCTATTCAACCAAAACCAGCTGTCAGCAATATGAGAGAAATATAAATTGAATTACACAGCTAATTGTTTATTTTAGTAGAAAAGAAAGGTTTCTTTGCCATTTTCAATTACCAGATGATTTTTTATCTTAGTTTATTTTTTGGTTACAGCTTTATTTGAGATACAACCTATATATAATTTACCAATATAAATTGTATAATTCAGGGGAAGCCGGGATGAATCAGTGGGTTAAACGCTCACTTTGCAGCTCCGAGGACCGAGGCTCAAATCCCGGCCCCGGGCCGTGCAGATCCATATGCTGAACTGGGGAGTTCCCCCAGTTCAGTTCTCTCTCTGTATCTCTCTCTCTCTCTCTGTCAAAAATAAATAAATATGGGGAAAGCCGGGGTGGCGCAGTGGGTTAAGCGCTCACTTTGCAGCGCTGGGGACTGAGGATTGAATCCCGGCCCTGGCCCGTGCGGACCCATATTCTGAACTGGGAGCTCCCCCAGTTCAGTTATATCTCTGTATCTCTCTCTCTCTCTCTCTCTCAAAAATAAATTTAAAAAATAAATAAATAAATAAATAAAATCTTGAAAAAAAAATTTGTATAATTCAGTGGTTTTAGTATGTTTATAGAGTTGTGCAGCCATCTCCACTATTTCATTCCAGTACATTTTTATCACTCCCCCCCAAAAAAAACAACAACCCTATACTCTTTAGGTGTCACCCCCAACTCCCTCCTTCCTCTCCTCCCAGCTCTAAGCAACCACTGATAGACTTTTAATATATACTGCCTATTCTAGACATTCCTAGTAAATAAAAAACATATAATTTATGGTCTTTTGTGCCTGGATTCTTTTCATGTAGCATAATGTTTTCAAGGCTCTATCTGTATTGCAGTCCTTTTTATTGCTGAATAATATCCCTTTGTATGGATAGTCCACATTTTGTTCATCCATTCATCAGTCAGGACATTTGGGTGGTTTCTACTTTTTGGCTATTGTGAGTAATGCTGCTATGAGCATTCATGGATAAGTTTTTACGTAGACAGGTATTTTCATTTTTCTTATGTGTATACCTGGGAGTGGAATTTGCTGGGTCATTTGTGTTTAGCGCTTTGAGGAACTGCAAGATTGTTTTTCATAGCAGCTACACCATTTTACATTCTCACTAGCAACATATAAGGGGGCCAGTTTCTTCACATCTCTGTAACAGTTGTTATTATTTGTCTTTTTTTATTCTAGCCATCCTAGTGGGTGTGAAGTGGTATCTTGTTATGTTCTTTTTTTTCTTTTTTTAAGATTTATTTTATTGTTTGAGAGAAGGTGAGAGAGAGAGAGAGAGAGAGAGAGAGAGAGAAAGAGAGAGAGAGAAAGAGAGAAAGAGAAAAGAGGGGAGGGGAGGGGAGGGCAGGGCAGGGCAGGGCAGGGCCCCAGAACAGTCTCAGTAGTTGTACATCATTAATTGTGACATAGTTTCATTTCACATAGGTGGATGTGGGGCCACGCAGGGTGGGAATGGAACTGGGGGCTTCTCACATGGGAGGTGAGAACCTTCACTGCCATCCCAGCAGTTACCAGTTGTGTGCAGTTTAACATGTGGATTTGCACAGGTCAGGGCAGGGATTCGATCCCCAGACCTTGCAATTGCAAGGCAAGTGCTCAACCTGCTGAGCTATCCCAGCATCCCTCTCTCATTATGGTTGTAATGTGCTTTTCCCTAAAAGCTAATGGTGTTGAGCATCTTTTCCTTGTGCTTATCGGCCATTTGTATATTGTTGTAGAAATATCTATTTAATTCCTTTATCCATTTTTTAATTGTGTTGTGTTTTTGTTAAGTTCTATGAGTTCTTTATGTATTCTGGGTACAAGTCTGTTGTCGAATGTATGATTTGCAGATATTTTTTTCCTGTTCTGTGTATTGTCATTGCACTTTCTGGATGGTTTCCTTTGAAACAAAAACATTTTTAATTTTGATGAAGTTCAATTAAACTTCTTTTGTTGCTTTTGGTGTCACATCTGAGAATCTATTGGCAACTCAAAGGTCACAAAGATTTATACCTGTTTGCTTATGAGATTTTAATAGTTTTAACTCTTACATTTAAGTCTGTGATCCACTTTGAGTCAGTTTTTATATATGGTGTGAGATGGGAGTTTACATTTATTCTTTTACATGTAGGTTTCCTGTTGTCCCAGCATCATTTGTTGAAGAGACTGTTCTTTCCCCCACTGGTATTCTTGGAATCCTTGTCAAAATCAGTTGACCATAAATGTGTGGGTTTATTTCTGGACTCCCAGTTCTGTTCTCTTGGTACATACATATATGTCCTCATGCCAGTGTCACACTGTCTTGATTATTGTTGCTTTGTAGTAAGTGTTGAATCTGGGAAGTGTGAATTCTCCAACTGTGTCCTTTTTTCAGGATTGTTTTGGCTATTCTGGGTTCCTTGAATTTTTATACACATTTTAGGATCAGCTTTTCAATTTCTGTGAAGAAACCAACTAGGGTTCTGGTACGGATTGCTTTGACTCTGTAGACCAACTTGGGGAGTATTGTCATCTTAACAATATTGTCTTCTTATCCATGAACACAATATGTCTTTCCATGTATTTGTATCTCTTAAATATTTCTTCAAAAATGTTTTCTAGTTTTCAGAGTTTTTCTCATTTGTTTTTATTTATTTATTTATTTATTATTATTATTTTTAATATTATATTTTATTGTTAAATTTAATGGGGTGACATTGGTGTTTTTATTGTGGTGAAATAAGTATGACAAAATTTGCCATTTAACTTTAATTGTCCAGTTTAGTTGTATTAATTACATTTACAATGTAGAGTGTAGATACACACTTATTTTGTTAAAGATTTATTATTATTTTTTATTTTTTTAACGATATTTTAAAGTTTATTTATTTTATTAGTTTTTTGACAGAGAGAGAGAGAGAGATACAGAGACAGAGAGAGAACCGAACTGGGGGAACTCCCCAGTTCAGCATATGGGTCTGCACGGGCTGGGGCCGGGATTTGGTCCTCGGTCCTCGGAGCTGCAAAGTGAGCACTTAACCCACTGAGCCATCCCGGCTTCCCCAGGTTTATTATTTTGTTTTTGACAGAGAGAGAGAGAGAGAGTGACAGAGACAGAGAGAAGGGGGGAGGGCCCAGAGTAGTCTCCATAGTTAATGTCATGGGTTTTCTACATAGTTTCATTCCATAGGTGGGTACGGGGCCACTCAGGGCAGGAACTGGGCTGGGGGCCTCCCACATGGAGCTTGCCCTGCTGTGAACCAAACTGGGGGCATACCCCAGTTCAGCATACAGGTTCACATGGTCCGGGGCCAGGATGACAAGCAAGCACTCAACCCACTGAGCCATCCCAGCATCCCCATTTTGTTAAATTATTTCCAATATTTTTAAAAATAGAATTGTTGGGAAAGCTGGGGTGGCTCAGCGGGTAAAGCGCTTGCTTTGAAGCCCCAAGGACCGAGGATCGAATCCCGGCCCCGGCCCATGTGGACCCACATGCTGAACTGGGGTGTGCCCCCAGTTCAGTTCTTGCCGGGACCTATGTGGGAGGCTCCCGGCCCAGTTCCTGCCCTGCGCACGCAGCCCTGTGCCCACCTGTGGAGTGAAACTATATGGAAAACTGATGTCAACAATGGAGACTGCTCTGGGCCCTCCCCCTTCTCTCTGTCTCTCTCTGTCTCTGTTTCTGTCAAAAATCAATAAAATCTTTAAAAAAAAAAAAAAGGAAAAATAAAAATAGAATTGTTTTCTTAATTTCATTTTTGGATTGTTCATCACAATGTATACAAATACAATTGCTTTTTTTATATTGATCTTGTATCCTACAAAATTGCTGAACTTGTTTATTCTAATATGTTTTTAGTAGATTCCTTAGTTTTTTGTGTACAAAATCATGTCACCTTTGAATAGAGTTTTGCTCTTTCCATTTCAATTTGGATGCTGTTTATTTCTTTTTGTTTTCTAATTGCCCTGGCTAGAACCTCTAGTGCAATGTGGAATAATATGGTGTAGAGTAGACCTGTTTGTCTTATTCCTGACCTTGGGAGAAAGCATCCTGTATTTGATCATTAAGTATGCTGTTATATGTGAGCTTTCTGAAGTCCCCTTTGTCAGATTAAGGGAATTCCCTTCTGTTCCTCATTTGTTGAGTGTTTTTGTCATAGCAGGGTGTTGGATTTTGTCAACTCCTTTTTCTGCATCCATTGAGATAATCATGTGCTTTTGTTTCTTATTCTTTTTTATTTTTTTATTATTTTTTTATTTATTTTTGACAGAGAGAGAGAGAGAGAGAGAGAGATACAGAGATACAGAGACAGAGAGAGAACTGAACTGGGGGAGCTCCCAGTTCAGCATATGGTTCCGCTCGGGCCGGGGCCAGGAGTCGGTCCTGGGTCCCTGGTGCTGCAAAGTGAGCGCTTAACCCACTTAGCCATCCCAGCTTCCCCTTGTTTCTTATTCTGTTGATACATTACATTAATTGATTCAATGATTTTTTTTTTTTTTTTGGTATGTTGAACCAACCTTGCATTTCTGGGATAAATTCTACTTGGTCATTGTGTACAATTCTTTTTTTATGTTGCTGGATTTGGTTTGCTAGCATTTTGTTGAGGATTTTTGCATCTATAATCATAAGAGATACTGGTCTTTAGTTTTTATCTTTCCTTTTATGTCTTTATCTGGTTTTGGTATCAGGGCAATACTGTCCTCATAGAATGAGCTAGGAAGTGTACTCTCTTCAATTTTTTGAGAGCTTGTAAAAAATCAGTATTCTTTAAATGTTTTGTAAAATTGACCTGTAAAATCATCTGGGGGGGGCGGTGTGTGTGTGTGTGTGAGTGAGAGATTATTACTAATTCAGTCTCTGTTCTTAGAGATCTTTTCACATTTTCTGTTTCTTTTTTTATTATTAAAGATTTATTCTATTGTGTTTGACAGAGACAGAGAGAAGGGGCCCAGAGCAAGCTCCATAATTGAGCGTCATTGGTTTTTGACATGGCTTTGTTCCACACAGGTGGGCGGGGGCCTTCAGCATGGGAGGCACGCCCCCTCGAGCCAGGGGCCGAACCCAGGGGCAAGAACCAAGCTGGGGGCCTCCTGCATAGGAAGCACACCGCAGTTCAGCATGTGGGTCCGCACTGGCTGGGACTGGGATTCGATCCTCAGTCCTCAGGGCTGCAAAGTGAGTGCTTAACCCTCTAAGCCATCCCGGCTTCCCCTATTTTCTGTTTCTTGAGTCAGTTTTGGTAGCTTTTGTATTTTTAGGAATTTGTTCATTTCATTTAGTTATCTAATTTGCTGATATACAGTTATTCATGGTATTTCTTAGTAATCATTTTTGCTTTTATAAGATCAGTAGTATTTTCTCTTTCATTTTAGTTCTAGCAATTTGAGTCTCCTTTTTTTTCTTGGCCAACCATAAAAATTGAAAATTTTATGTTTTACATATTTTAAAACAATGAAGAAGTTATTGCAAGTAAAAGTAATTGGTATCTGTCCATGTTGTTGAGTGTGAGTGTAGTTAGTTCTTCCTGGTGTTGTGTAGTATTCCACTGTGTTTATGTGTATCCATTTACTCCAGATGGACATTTGGGTTGTCCAATTTGGGCCTATTAATAAAGAGTGCTGTTACCAGAAATGGTTTTGGTTTTCAAAATTCTCCAGAGGGAATTAATGATTTCTTTGAATCCACTGTATCTACTTTATCATTAGCCAGTTTTTTTTCTTAAGATTTATTTTATTATTTTTGACAGAGAGACAGCGAGAAGGGGGAGGACCCAGAGCAGTCTTTATAGTTGTATGTCATCAGTTTTTCACATAGTTTCATTCCACACAGGTGGGGGGTGGGGCTGTGCAGGGTGAGAACTGGGTGGGTGGGGGGCTCCTGCATGGGAGGCACACTCCTGCAAGCTGGGGGCTCAAACCAGGACCTCCCACATGGGAAGCTCTCCCTGGAGAGAACTGTACTGGGGTCACACCCCAGTTCAGCATAGGCCTGCATGGGCCGGGACCGGGATTGGATCATTGGAACCCGGGGCTGCAAGGTGAGCAGAGTGTTTAACCTATTGAGCCTTCCTGGTATCCCCAGCCAGGTTTTCTTTAAAAATTCCTCTTTAGACATTTCTCAAGTTACTGTCTTTTAACTTTGAATTCTGTACTAGTTTGTGAAGGATGGTCAAAATGGTCCAAGTCACAGTTCTTTGTGATTTAAGTATTGCCCCTCATACCAACTATTAAAAATTTCAGAACATAAGTCACAGAAATGGTCTTAGGCCAGTGCTCTTCTTTTTTGGATAGTTTAAAAACTTATAAAAATGCTGTGTGCTCATACTTAAACAAATTCAAGCAGTACAGAGGGCTGGCTCTGCCATAGAAAGGAAAAGTCTTCTTCCCCCTAGCTATATTATAAACTCTTTTATTTATTTCTTTTTATTTTAGAGCATATTCTTGACATTAAAGTTGAATATTGAATATTGATTTGAAATATTTTTTAGTATCAAAAATGTTTTTATTCATAATTATTTAAAAATGTTTATGAGGGGAAGCGGGATGGCTCAGTGGGTTAAGCGCTCACTTTGCAGCCCTAGGGACTGAGGATCGAATCCCGGCCCCGGCCCGTGTGGACCCATATGCTGAACTGGGGAGTGCCCCCAGTTCAGTTCTCACCAGGGTAAAGACCCAGGCCCGGTTCCTGCCCTGTGCAGCCCCCACTCCCACCTGTGGAATGAAACTATGTGGAAAAACAGATGATGTGCAACTATGGAGACTGTTCTGGGCCCTCCCCCTTCTCTGTCTCTGTATCTCTCTCTGTCAAAAAACAAAAAAACAAAACAAAACAAAAGTAAATCTTAAAAAAAAATGTTTATGAGAAATTAATGTTGAAATATGATTATTGCATATATCAAGAGTATTGTGATTTTTGTTTTCAATATTAATTTTTGTTTATATTAATATACATAATGCTTTTGAGTTATTTGTGTATTCCCAGAATAAAACACACTTAGCCATGGCACTTTATTCTGTAACTGTACAGTTAAGCCTCTTGTATTCATGTTTTATTTATTTTTAATTTAGTTACAATTGAGGAGTAGTCAGTAGTTAGTCTGTGGTCTTAACTTTTTTTTTTTAATATATATTTTATTTATTTATTTATTTTGACAGAGGAGAGAGAGAGGGAGAGAGATACAGAGACAGAGAGAGAACTGAACTAGGGGAGCTCCCAGTTCAGCATATGGTTCCACACGGGCCGGGGCCGGGATTCGATCCTCCGTCCCCGGCGCTGCAAAGTGAGTGCCTAACCCACTGAGCCATCCCGGCTTCCCAGTGGTCTTAACTTTTATATGTTACCTTTGGAATAATTTTTGTTTGTTTGTTTGTTTTTAAGGAAAAACTTTCTTTTTTAAAAAATATTTATTTGTTTATTTATTTATTTATTTTTGACAGAGTGAGAGACAGAGACAGACAGAGAGAGAACTGAGCCGGGGAAACTCCCCAGTTCAGCACATGGGTTCGCACGGGCCAGAGCAGGACTCGATCCCCAGTCCCCGGCGCTGCAAAGCGAGTGCCCAACCCAGTGAGCCATCCCGGCTTCCCCACTTTTGGAATAATTTGGTGTCAGAGTTATAATAGAGTTTTATGAAAAATGATGAAGCTTCTTGTGTTTAAGGATATTCTATAGAGTGAAGTTTCATAGTACTCATTTATACAATTACCTGAATATAATGCCTTTCAGTGGTGGATATTCTTAGAAAAGTTTCAAAGTTTTTTCAAAAGTTAATATTCTTTTCTTTTTTTTTGTCTTTTAGTTGATTTTATAATTAATATTCTCCTAGAAACACCATTTTATTAGTAATTTTTGGTTTATTAACATGGAATTGTATATAAAATCATTTTAATTAGCTTTATATCTGTGACTGATTTTAAAATTTATCTTCTCAAAAGTTAATTAGGGTAATTATCAATTTTTATATTGTCAAAGCTTATAGCATTTATGTTATGCTCTTTGATTATAATGAAGTCTTTCCTTTTTTGTCTTAAGTTGGTTGTAAGAATTGGAAACTAGGAAATTACGTTTTTATAACTATGGTTATGTAACTTATTCACTGGAAAACCAGGTGACGAAGCCCAGAGATGAGGCACCTGTTATGTGCCTTGTATAGGAGAGCCCTCCAAGTCTAGAGCCCCCCTGACTTTTTTCCTAACTTCCTTTGCTTCTGTTTCTTGGATTCTTTCTTGATGACTTGCTAGAGATTTTTTGTGGGAGGTGGGGTGGCAGTATGTGTATGTGACAACATACGTCATATGCACATAAGTATGCATACATAACATTTCCCCCCATAGGTATCAAGGGTGATAATCTTTCCAAGTTAGTGAATATCTAATCCTTTCTTATTGTTCTCTCATTTTATTGGTGGTTTACTTGACTGACTGGAATTTTAGGGTTGAAATATCTCCCCTCTTGAAGAAGATACTGTTTTATGATCAAGATGAGGTGGTTGATGGGGGTGGGGTGGTAGGCCGCTGTAGTTTTCCTCTTTCTGAGGAAAAAATTCTAATTAGAATTTTTTTTTAATATATTTTTATTTATTTATTTTTATTTTTGACAGAGAGATACAGAGACAGAGACAGAGAGAGAACTGAACTGGGCGAGTTCCCAGCTCAGCACATGGTTCCACACGGGCCGGGGCCAGGACTCTATCCCCGGTCCCCAGCGCTGCAAAGTGAGCGCTTAACCCACTGAGCCATCCCGGCTTCCCCTAATTAGAATTTTTAAAAGTGTTTTTCTCCTGATTTATCTGTTTCATCTGGGGTCAGTTCTTTGTTCACCTTGAACTTTTCCTTCTAGTGATTTTCCTTCAAAGACTAGTAACTCTTGATTGTTCAGTTTGCCATATATTCTCTAGAGAATTTCCCTAACAATAGAGAATTACTAGTGGTCCCTGTTGAATTGAGTACTGCTAGATCCTCAGTAGATCAGATTTTATAGTTTTTCTTTTCCACTAGCATTTTTTTTTTGTTTTGTTTTGTTTTTTTTGTTTGTTTGTTTGTTTATTTTATTTATTTTTGACAGAGAGAGTGAGAGAGAGAGAGATACAGAGAGAGAGAGAACTGAACTGGGGGAGCCCCCAGCCCAGCACATGGTTCCGCACGGGCCGGGGCCGGGACTCGATCCCCGGTCCCCGGCGCTGCAAAGTGAGCGCCCAACCCACTGAGCCATCCCGGCTTCCCCCCACTAGCATTTTTATAACAGTTGGTTTGTAATATAAATAAAAACTCAGATACTTAATTAAATTAAAAACTTTAAAAATCCATGCCATTCTCAATTATTATCCATTTCAGTACTATACATATCCCTTTTCTTATGGTTTATTTTTTCCCCTACTGTGATACTTCTTGTTGCTGATTGTATTGCAGGTTTAATGATGCTTAAAATATTACATTTATTATCTGTGAAAAATATTTTTCAGTAAAGTGAACTTTAAATGTTTTTAAAAATAACATTTGAGATGGAGAAATGTAACTTATTTTTCATGAATCCCTAAGTTCTCCAGGACCATATTGGAAGGGGAGTCTTTAGGTAAAAATCTGTTAATAGCAATAAGAGTGTGGCTACAGACCTTTTAGAATAGGGCCTGGAGTGCTGCTGTGCCAGGCCTTGTTCCTGAATTGAATGTCCTGGTCCTAATCAGATTCAGGATGTGCATGTCTGTGATGCTGAATACTGAAGCCATTAGTCATGTCAATTTTGCAGAGTTTGTACAACATTTTTACCAGCTCATAAAACTGTTTTATGACCCAGAAGGAATGCCAGCAGTAAAACAAATAAACTCATAACCAATAAACGGGGCATGTCACCGATTTTCATGCCCAGATATACTTCCAGTGAGGAAAACTACTGTGTGGTTTGCGACGTGAGCTCAGAGCGATTTGGAGTCAGGCTCCCTGGTTTTGAGTATCTGTAAAAGGAAACTAATTTTTAAAAAATGTTTAGCCTAGTATCCCATGTCAGCTGTCCTCCATGTAGGTTCAGGAAGTAGTAGATGACTCCAGGTATGACCATGTCACCATTTCTTTCTTGGATTGGCTTGCATTTTTCATGTTGATATTCTTTATTTTTGTAATCAATATTAATAAAAGTGATAATAATTGGTAATATTTTCTGCTCCCAATTAAAAACTTTTTTATTACGGAAAATTTCAAACACATAAAAGGTAGAGCGAGTAGAATAATGAACCCTGTTTCAATTATGCAGCTTCAACAGTTGTCAAATCATGACCAGTCTTACTTCTTTTTTTAACCTCCCCTTCCCCCAAAGGATTATTTTGAGTCAAATCCTAGACATTTGTCATCTCATTTGTAAATATTTCCATAAATAATGAGGGCTTTCTTGAAAAACATAGCCATAATAACATTATAACACTGAAAAAAAATAACAGTAATTCCTCAGCATAAATACTCAGCTATGGTTTAAATTTCCTTTTTCTGTTGTTGTTTTTAGTTGATTTGTTCTGTGGGAGCCAAACCAAGATCTGTACTGGCATTGGGATGATGGCCTCCTTATTCTCTTTTAACTCACAGGCTCTTTTGCCCGCCCCCCCCCCCCCTTTTTGCAGTTTATTTGTTGAAGGAACCAGGTCATTTGTCATGTCCCGCTTGTTCCCTTTTCACTTAATTTCTAGTGTTTTCCTGACTGGAAAAATTAGCTTTTGACAAGTTATTCCTGTGCTATATTGGCCCAGGATTTTTTTGTGGGAATTAGAGCTATTTGGGGATTAAGTTGTACAAAATTGGGTATTTCTTATTTTGTTTGATGTTTTTTTTTTTTTTAGTTTTATTTATTTATTTATTTATTTAATATATTTTTTTATTTTAGAGAGAGAGAGAGAGAGAGATACAGAGATACAGAGAGAGAGAGAGAGATACAGAGACAGATAGAGAACTGAACTGGGGGAGCTCCCAGCTCAGCACATGGTTCCCCACGGGCCGGGATTCGATCCTCAGTCCCCGGCACTGCAAAGTGAGCACTTAACCCACTGAGCCATCCCGGCTTCCCCGTTTTTTTTATATTTTAAAAATCATTGTGAGGTAGGTTCTCTGTCAGTGCCTGAAGTGCTTAGGTCCTGGGTGTGGGCAGGGTGGTGGGTCAGCTGTGACTGAGGTTGTGTCAATGTTCCGGAGGCCATGCAGGGGCTTGGGGGAGGGGTCCTGTGGATGGGTGGAGGCCCCTGAGCACTGCATGGGACCCACCTTTCCTCTTGAGCCCAAGCATCTTATGCACCTAGCCCGTGTTTTCCCCCATGGGGCATGTTATGAACATTGAACATTTAAAGAGCTTATTAATGTTTAGCTAAAATGCTTCCCTTTCCCCCATACTTTACATTAACCTGTTTAGCTTTTACCCATTAATTTCTTAGAACCGCCTTTGTATTAGGGACATTGGCTCCTTTTCTATATAGGTTTTCTTAGTTTGCCTGTTTGTCATCTTTGCTGGTGTTGTGTTCTGGGTTTGTTACTACGAGTGGAAGTCGATAGCCCTGGGGCCTGAGTTCTCGAGTGCTGTCTTCCTTTCTAGCTGGGTGCTCCCCTTCCTGTGCTGGAGTCTTCCCATGCCTTTCTAGCTGGACATCCCTTTCCCCTTCCTGTACTGGATAGTCCCCCTCTCTGCTGCTCCCCCTCCCCTTGCTGGATGGCCACTAGACTGTTCTCTCCCACCAGCTACTTCCCATAGTCCATGTGTACTACCTGCCATGGAGGTAGACACAGGGCTGCATGACCCTCTGTGTGAGAAAATTCAAAAGTCCTTGCTGAGGTGACACGGTCACATTTGATCTGGTCACAGAGGCTGATGGAAGTTTGCCAGATGAGGAGGAGGGCAGAGTGGACAAGATAGCCCGGAGGCCTGGAGGAGGGGAGCTGGCAGTAATTGGACAGTGGGGAGAATTTTAGCGGAGGGTATGAGGTGGGGGGACTTGAGGCCCAGGAAGTCAGTCTGGTCCAGATTATCAGGAAATGGAAGGGAGTGTAGACGACTTTCTAGCTTGAAAGTCACTGCTGGTTCCTTGCTGCACGTGTGGCAGCTCCAAATCCCGTTACCAGCCAGGTCTGTTCTGAATGATGCTAGGGCTGCACAAAACTTCAAATTAAACCCCTTTAACCAGTCTGCCATATTCTGGTGGCTGCTCACTGTGTGTCCACACATGGCTTCCCCAGTCACCATCTTACATGTTTAGTTAAACCCCTGCCCGTTGTCAAGCCCACTTACCTGGCTTGGGCTGTCCACAGCAGATGTCCACTTGGGAGCATCTGGGACAGGCTTCCTATGAGAGCAGCTTCCTGAAGTTCTGGGGGTTATGTGTGTGGGGTCCAGGGCTGGACAGGCCTCTGGGTGGCAGGTAAAGTGAGGAGCATACTGACAAAGAGAGATGACAGTGGACAGGGCTTTGGGCTTTATGGTGGGAGATTGGGGTTACACTGGGCTGCCTGCTGTGCCTCCTCCCTGCCCGCCTTGTGTCCTCCAAGTACTATCAGCCTTCCCAGGATGCTCAGCAGAGCTCGCAGAGGTTCAGGTTTAGGGCCTTTGGTTTTGGTGCATCTGGATTTGTGAAACTGTTTCCGTAGGGAAGTCGTGGTCACCCTCAGCTCTCTTCTTACACTGGGATTTCTGTGTATCTGGGTGGATGAGGGTGTGAGTGTGGTCTGTGCTGCAGGAAGTGGGGCTCTTGAGTGGGGCTCTCAGGCGGCCTGAGGTGGCACAGGGGGCAATGGAGAAGTGAGAGGTGTTAATATCCCCTCGCCAGTCCTTCGAGTCACTGAGACCCCCTAACCCCCCATGGCCTGAGTACCCAGGGAGCCATGCTAGGGGACCTCCTCACAGAGGTGCCCTCCAGTCAACCTGCACAGCTAACAGGCGGCTCAGAGGGGACACCAGGGGACACTTAGCTTTTGTAGTTTCTCTTACAAAGCACACAATGTGAGGCAGATCTCACCTGTGACATACATACTAGTTATTCACTGAAGACACTTTAGGGTTGATATTAGTGAAGATTCTAAAATTGTGATCTTAAACTTTTTGGTTTTTTAGTTGAACTTCAGGAAAATTAGTGCATGCTTGTCTGTGTCTGAGTGATACTGCCTTTTCCAGTGCATCTAGCTCTTACTTTTTCTCTTTAATCCAGCTCTGAAAAGTTGACCTTCAAATAAGTCCATAGGAAGCTGTGCTTTTGAAGTATTGGCAGAGTGAGGCAGCATCCTGCTGAGAACATTAAGGCAAAGAACCAAGTGGGTGTGTGTGAAGAATTAGTTCACTGAAAGTCACTATACATTCTGGGAAAGTGCGATTTTTGTGATCAATAACATTGGTAATACTAAACCTTTCATTTTTACTGAAGGCCTGGTTTTAGGAGAGTGTGGTTTTGATTGTATTATAACGTGCAAATGCAGACTTAACAAAGATGGATGTCCTGTTTTTGAAGTGTTAAACATTTGCCAACGGATCAATAAAATTGTATTGATTTATGGAAAGCACTTGTCATTTGCTTTGTGTTTAGTGTGTATTTTCTTTAGCCATCTAGTGGGAAGAAGGCAGCTTACTAATGACCAGGTGAAACCAGAGGAACACTTTATTTTATTTATTTATTTATTTATTTAAAGATTTATTGTTTTTTTGGGGTTTTTGTTTTGTTTTGTTTTTGACAGAGAGAGAGAGAGAGAGAGATACAGAGAGAGAGATACAGAGAGAGAGATACAGAGACAGAGAGAGAACCGAACTGGGGGAACTCCCCTGTTCAGCACATGGGTCTGCACGGGCTGGGGCTGGGATTTGATTCTCGGTCCACGGCGCTGCAAAGTAAGCACTTAACCCACTGAGCCATCCTGGCTTCCCCTGATTTATTGTTTTTTGAGAGAAGGTGAAAGACAGAGACAGAGAGAAGTGGGGAGGGCCCAGAGCAGTCTTCATAGTTGTACATGATTAGTTTTGACATAGTTTCATTCCACACAGGTGGATGTGGGGCAGAACCAAACTGGGGACCTCACTCATGGAAGATGAGAACCTTTGCTGCCATCCTGGTAGTTACCAATTGCACCATAGTTCATCATATGGGTTTTTCACGGGCCAGGGTTGGGATTCAATCCCTGGACCTTGCAGTTGCAAGGCAAGCACTCAACCTTTTGCGCTATCCAGGCATCCCCGGAGGAACACTTTAAAGTCTTACATAAAAACAGCTTCCTTCCTTCCTATTTATTAATTAACTTATTGTGGATGGTGACTAAAGATAAAAGATACAGGAGGACATTTACCCTTCTTTTTGTCTGCATTATTTCCCTTCGTGTTTCATTTATTTTATGCTGACATTTTTGTATTACTGAAAAAATACTAAGCATGGAGAGTTTGTTTTCTTATTTTAAAAAAGTAAGAAGTACTCAATTGGATAATGTGACATACCATTTAATGTGGACAGTGTGACATCCGTTGTGGATAGGTTTCATTGTTGATGTTAAAATAAATAACATTTGGCATGAGTGAAGCCATTTTTATCACATCCAAAATGTTGCTGCTCTTCAGAACACTTTATAGCCTCTTTAAAAAACACTAGATTCTTCTGTGCATTCATAGCTATTTATAAGGCACTGTCCTACCTTAGCCTTGTTGGCCGGCGAGAGGGCTTGGAAGTTCCAGCCTCTTTGAGGCTGAAGTGGTGACAGGTAGTAGTGGCCCTCCTTTTCGGGGGTGAGTCTGGGCAGAGGCCGGGCTGCTTCTCGTTTCCCCTTTTTGGGAGGAAAGTGAGTGCATCGCTTTGAGGATAGCTTGCTTGGCTCTTCTCTCAGGGTCAGAAACACTAGACTTAAAAGTCAGTTAAATTCTAAAGTTGCTGATGGTTTGGCTGGTGCCATTTTGAATATTCCTTTCATTCTCATGTTCATGTCTGGCCTTTGGAGGTCTCAGTCTGGCATTTCTTTGTAGTCTCAGGTGCCTGGCATATGATGGGTTCTAGAAGATTGATATGATTTTGGTAGAAAAAAAATTTTTTTTTCTTCCAGAGACATTTATTCCCCATACAAAATCTAGAGTTAGCCACTAAATACAGTGAAAGCTTGAATGAATTTTGGATAAGAGAGGATTACCCACAGAAAGGCTTACAAATGGTCAGGCCTGGATCATTCAGAATTCAGCTCTGGGTGACTCTTGTGAACACTGAAGAAAATGGCTTATATACAGAAGGTATAAGAGCTTTGAAAGAGGAGGACTCTTCTGGTCACAGGATGTGTGCTAGAACTTTCTTTTTTTTAATTCCTGGCATAAATTTGTTTTTCTAATGTTTTCCAGTTCAGTGCATTTAAAAATAAGCAATAGTACTATTAAGAATTCCACAACATACTTTTATAGATAGAAGAATATCCGCCATATAATCAGGACATGAGCGCAGAATATACTTATAAAACCCCTTCCTTGAGTGGCGAGCGCTATTGTGACCCAATCACAGATAAGTTATGCCTGTTTTTCCTTTAAAATTTAGTAGAATTTGGTGAATTTTAGTATATTCAGAGTTGTGCAACCATTACCACTGTCTAATTCTAGAATATTTCACCATCCCTAAGAGAGCAACTCTGTGCCCAATAGCAGGTACTTCCCATACTCCCCTTTCCCTAGCCCTTGCAACCACTCATAGATTTGCCTATTCTGGACATTTCGTATACATGGAGTCATACAGTATGTGGCCTTTTGTTACTGGCCTCTTTTGCTGAGCTTATTATTGTAAGATCCATGTTGTAGTATGTATCTGTAATTCCTGTTTATGGCTTAATAACATTCCATTTATGGACAGACCACATTTTGTTCATCCATTCATTTGTTGATAGACATCTGGATTGTTTCTGGGTTTTGGCTACTGTGAAAAATGCTGCTGAGAACATGTGTGTACAAGTTTTTATGTGGTCTTAGGTCTCAATTCTATTCCGCCGAGGAGTGAGTGGAATTGCTGAGTTGGGCAGTCACTCTATGTTTTTAGCATTTTGAGAAACTACTAGACTATTTTCCTAAGTGACTATCTCACTTTATGATCCATCTTACTAGGAATGTACTCGTATGAGGACTCCTGTTTCTCCAATTCCTTGTCAGACCTTGTCATTTGTCTTTTTTAATTTTAGCCATCCTAGGGAGTGTGAAATGGTAACTCACTGTGGTTTTGATTTACATTTCCCTGATGGCTAATGAATGATATTGAGCATTTTTCCATGTGTTTTTTAAATATCTGTATATCTTCTTTGGAGAAATGTCTATTCTGATATTTTGCCCATTTTTTCCATTGGATTATTTGGCTTTTTATTAGTGAGTTGTAATAGTTTTTTCATAGAATTTGGATACAAGTCCCTTATCAGATATATGAATTTGCACATATTTGCAAATTTGCACATATTTTATCCATCCTGTGTCTTGCCATTTCATTCTCTTAGTGGTGTCCTTTGAAGGACAGTTTTGATAAACTTCAATTTTTAAAAAAATTTCTTGCATCTGCTTTTGGTTTCATATGTAAGAATCCATTGTCTGACCCACTCTCACAAAGATTTGTATCTATGTTTTCTTCCTAGAGTTTTATAGTGCTTTTAGGTCTTTGATCCACTTTGAGTTAATTTTTATGTATGGTATGAGGTAGGGGATTCATATTTATTCTTTTGCATGTGGATGTCCAGTTGTTCCAACACCATTTATTGAAAAGACTGTTCTTTCCCTATTGAATTATCTTGGAGTTGTATCTGTTTTTGAGCTTCATACACTGGAGTCATGCCACATGTACTTCATGTCTGGTTTCTGCTTTGCGCTGTAGCCTTGAGATTCATCAATGTGGTAGTATGTAGCAGTAGTTCATTCTTTCTTATTGCTAGGTGGTATCCCATTGCAAGAATACTACAGATTATCTGTCCCTTCTGTTGGTGAACATTTGGGTTGTAATTGGTTTTTTGATGATTATGTATAAAGATGCTCTGGACACTTTGTATATTTTTGGTAGACATAACTGGATCATAGGTACACATATGTTAGCTTAAGAAGTACAGACACAAATGGGGGAATGGAAAGGTGATAAGTACTCTGTTTAGAGGAGAGCAAAAAAAATATTTCCTTGGATTACCAGTTTCCAAATAATTTGAGTAATACTAATACCGTTTGCCTTTAATTAAAATGATACTGGGTACGACTGAGTATTAGTTCCTTGGAAGATGTGCTAGTCATGAAATTGGAAGCAGCCGTTATTTTGCCATGCGAAAAGAAAACAAGACTTCCAAATTCACAGCAGTGGTATACACACAAAAATTGGATAACCTACTGCCTACTAGGTGATTAAAAACAACAAGAAAAATAAATGGAGTTAATTTGTTCCTCTGGTTTTTAAAATTTTAATGGTATAAGAAATATGAAGAGTCAATTTGCGGGAAATAAAGAATACCAAGCATTTATATGAACTTGAGCTTTGTGTTTTCTGTTTGCTTATTTATCAGAAGTGGATAATAGTATCTATCCTATAAGATTTAGAAATTTTAAGACATCCCTGACAGACACATATCTAGGTGTTCAGAAATTAGTAGCTGCTATTAGCTACTAATGGGGTGAGTTTAATATTTTATCAAGTATTTGGGGTGGAAGAGAGTTAAGCACATTTAAGGTATAGTGAGTGAGTCCCCACTTAATGTCATCAATAGGTTCTGTGACATTCAGCAAAACGATGCATAAGGAACCCAATTTTAACCACAGGCAGGTTTATGTAAACAAGAGTTAAATTCCTACACCATCTCATCAACACTATCATGAAATGACATTATTTGAGGGTTAATATATTGTCAAGGTCCTACTTGCTCTGTTTTTTGTTTGTTTTTTTAAGATTTATTTTATTGTTTGAGAGAAGGAAAGGGAGGGAGGAAGGTGGGGAGAGAGAGAGGGAGAAAAAGAGAGAAGAGGGGAGGGCCCAGAGCAGTCTCCATAGTTGTACATAATTAGTTATGACATAGTTTCATCACAGGTGGATGTGGGACCACGTGGGGTGGGAGGTGAGAACCGTCACTGCCATCCTAGTGGTTACCAGTTGTGTGCAGTTAAGCATGTGGGTTTGCATGGGTCAGGGCTGGGATTCGATCCCTGGACCTCCAGGTTGCAAGGCAAGTGCTTAACCTGCTGAGCTATCCCAGCATCCTCCTGTCTCTTAAATAGGACCATGTCATACGTTAGAATTAATTGTCACAGAAAGTCGGTGTATATTATTTGGATTGCTAAAAATTCCCCCAAATTACTTACCAGTATTACCGAAATTAAGTTGCCTTCCTTTGAATATATTAATTTGCTGATACTTAAAAACTTCTTTTATATTTTACTCTCCCCACTCTCTTCTTTGTTGTAGTTTCCTTTGTAGATACCGTTTTATCAGTGTTCTTTGGTATAAACCCTGTCACTAGTATCACCTAGAAATGTGCTAGCAAGGCTCAGACTTGAGAGTCAGGAAACCAAGAAGAATAAGTTAAGACTTACTCTGTCTAGGACTCTCATGGGTAGAGCTTTAGCGCTCCTTTTAGTCCTTCAGTATCAAATGGAGGCATAATACGAGGCATTCTGGGGGAAGGGATACAGATGGTTCCCTTCCTTGCTGCTGTTCACATTCTTCCTGCCCCATCCTTCCTGCCCTTCCTGCAGGTCGCAGCCCAGTTGGAAGTGTGGTGAGCATCCACTGTGTCTAGGATGGCCTGGCTGTGTGTTTGGGGAAGGGTGAGGCCTTTTTCCTTGCAGCGCAGCTGAGCTCGCTTCCCCCTGCTGCTCACTGTCCATCCAACCTGAGTGCTGGTTGTGTGTATGTGTGTGTGGGAGGCTGTCTACTGCCTGTCCACTCTCAGTGCTGGTTGTGTGCGGGGGTGGGGTGGGGGGCTGCCCAGGTGACTTGCGAGGCATCATGGGTAACCATAGAACTCCCAGTACTGTGTACTGCTTTTTGTCTTTAAAGGAACTAATGGAATTGCCAAGCGTAAAAGTGGTCAGTTACTAAGATTCTTAGGTATCTGGTTAACAAAGTCAGATTTGGAGTTACAGAACTGCCTCTGGGGTGGTTGAGATACTGCAGCTGAGCTAGTAAAAGGCCACACCCATGGGGAAGCCAGGATGGCTCAGCAGGTTGAGCTCTCACTTTGCAGCCCCGGGGACTGAGGATTGAATTCTGGCTCTGGCCCATGTAGACCCATATGCTGAACTGGGGTGTGTTTCCCATACAGTAGGCTCCCAGTTCGGTTCTCACGCCACCCAGTTCAGCCCCTGGCTCGAGGGGGTGTGCCTCCCATGTAGGAGGCCCCGTGTCCTATGCGACCCCCACCCACCTGTGTGGAACACAACCATGTTGAAAACTGATGATATGCAACTATGGATACTGTTCTGAGCCCTTCCTCTTCTCGCTGTCTCTGTCTCTCTGTCAAAACAATAAAATAAATCTTAAAAAAAAAAAAAGCCACACCTGTCAGTAGACGGTCTTAAGTGCCATTTACATCGTCTGGCCTGCTATGAAATCTGTGTTTCATTACAATATATGTATATAATCCCAGTATGTTTGTTTATAAATATATTTTCTTTATCAAAATTAAAGTTTTTTTCTCGAAATTCAGTAGAGAAAGGTCAGGAAAAGCTAAAGAAAAACGAATGAGTGAAATTATTAATTTCTATCATAAAAAAAGAGAGATTCCCTAAAGATCTAGTGGAGGTACATGTGGCAGCAGCCTGTTGCAGGTGAGCGGCCTGTCCCAGAAGACAGCACCAAGTTACTGGGCCTAGCCATACATGTGTCATGTGCCATTGCATTTTAAGGACGTGCCTGTCTTCTGTGCATTGCTCATTGAAGCCTGGGACATTTATTTAGTAACCTTGGGATTGTGGTTTTTCGGTAGCATCTAAGCCAGTGCAGGTCAACTTTTTGTTTATAACCTGTCATGTCAGGAATGCACCCGTCCCTGCCCTCATTCGATTTAGTTATCAGTGTGATGCACACATAGGTTTGGAGTGGATTACCTTTACCTCCATTCCAAGACAAGTCTTTTTTTTTTTTTTTTTGACAAAACAGTTGTTGAAAATTATTTCAAGCATCTATTCCATGCATTTTTTCTTTTTCTTATTTTTTAGCAGTAAAGCTTTTCAGAGTTGTCTGTTCTCACTGTCTCCACTCGTTCTTCTGTTCTCAGTCTAATCAGCCTTTTGTCCCCCTTCGCTGCCTCAGAACTGCTGCTTTTGTCAAGGCCACCATGGTCTCCACAGGGCAAAACCCAGCAGTTAATTCCATCTTCACTGCCCTCAGGGTGGGCATATCAGGTGCTTTTCTAGACTCCAGCAGAGCCTTCTCTTCTCCCAGCCTCTTAATACTATACCTCCCTGGTCCAGCCCACTGCCCCTCCTTGATCTCCATGCTTGGACTCTGATACCGACTGGTCCAAATCTACAGCTTGAGCCTGGCACCTTTCTGGAATCCAGACCTGCATATCCAGCTGCCTCCTCTTTTGTCTGTGAGACTGTGGGGCTCCCCCACTGCCTGCTCCATCCTGCCTTCTCAGCTCACATGTTAGCACTTCCATCCTCCCATTGTGGAGGTTAGCACCTCTGTGCTTCTCACATGGCATGTCTCGTCCAGCAGGGGATCCAGTAGGCTCCACCTTCCAAATAGTTTTGGAATTTAACAGCTTTCACCTGACGACCATGGTCATACTGTGTATAGATTATAACTCCCCTCCCCACCACCACCACATTCCCAGTCTCCCTGCTTTTTTCCTTTTATCCAAAGGATTTTCTATTTTCTATGTAGTCTACTTGTTTCATATATATTTTGTTTCTTCTCTCTCTTATTCCACTAAAATGTAAGCTCCATGAAGGTAGGGATTTTGTTCACAGATCTATGCCCGCTGTCTAGAATAGCTCCTGACAAAAAGTAGGTGCTTAATAAATATTTGTTTATTGATTCTGATGTATTTTAAAGATTTACTTTTATTATTATTATTATTATTTTTAAGGTTTATTTTTATTGTTTTTGAAAGAGAGAGAGATAGAGACAGAGAGAAGGGAGAAGGCCCAGAGCAGTCTCCATAGTTGACAGCATTAGTTTTCCATATAGTTTCACTCCACAGGTGGGCGCAGGGCTGCGCAGGGCAGGAACTGGGCTGGGAACCTCCCACGTAGTCCCTGGCAAGAACTGAACTGGGGGCCCACCCCAGTTCAACATATGGGTCCACATGGTCCAGCCCCGGGATTCAATCCTCGGGCTCCAGGGCTGCAAAGCAAACACTTAACCCACTGAGCCATCCCAGCTTCCCCTCCAATGTATTTTAGAACCTATAAGTAAAGGCTTTTGGGTACTTACTGATTAGGTAGTACCTTGTGTCAGTGACAACAAGCAGTTTTATATAGTATTACAACTTACAAAATTGTCACTTATTATCTCATTTAATCATTTGTTCAGCCAATGTAGACTTCAGTCAGCATATTATACCCTTGGCTGTGGCCTCCCAGGTGAGATAACAATGTTCTGCCTGTGTTCATGTCAGCCTGTCCCACTTTCTCAGCCAAATCTTTCTCCATGTCCCTATGTGTAATGCACACTACAGCCGAGCCATACCTTTTGTTCCTTTAGACTATCTGTAGTCCCTTCTCCATGCTGCTGTTCAAGCTGCTCCTTTCTAAACTATCTTGCTTGTGAAAGTGCATATGAAAAATACACACTCACACACCCCTTTTGTCTAATTCAGTAGCAGCACTTCAGGGTTGATTTGGCTCTTGTTTCTCCCTTTGCCTCTCCTCTACATCAAAAAAATATTTTTTTAACATTTCCTCCTTTGTACTTTCACAACTGGTTTCTTTTCTCTCTTTTTTAAAACAACTTTATGGGGATAAAATTCACCTCTACAGCTTGTTTCTTTAAATCCTCTATAGTTCTGCTCAACCATGTGCAGTAGTCAGTGTTATTTGCCCCTATTCTCTGCTAAACCATGAGGATGCTGACTCGTTTGGAGTCCTAGTCAGGCTTTCCTCAATAAAGGTGTGAGTTGAATTTGGCTTGGTGGGCCCTCCCAGGGGACTGAGAAGTGATTAGGGCAAATCCAGAGGGTCCCCGTGAGATGACACTGCTTACAGTGAAGGTACATTGCTCGCTAGCTGCCTGTGGCTAGCAGTGGTCCCGATGTGGGCAGGCAGCAAGGACTGGCAGCCAGACAGCTTCTGCTCTGTCTACTCACATAGCCAGGCCTTTTTGAGAGGCCTCTCATGGTGGATAATTTCAGATATTAAAGTGAAATTTCTTGGGAATTGTTGCATGTGAAGAACAATGTAGGTAAAGAAGAGCGTGAAGGACCTGCTGTTTGAAGAAAAACTACAAGGATGATTGAAAGGCCCAGCATATTGAACAGTGTTGAAAGGAAGCAGATGCTATGGTTATTCCCTTGGAAATAGAGAAGCAATTTACCCAACTGTTTCACTCCACAGTTGGTTCTTTGTTGGTAAAAATTTAAGTGAAAGAAGCAGATAAGTGACCATATTAAATTGTGATTTTTCTGATTTAAGTTTTGGAACAGGGTACATTAGAGGGTTAACGGAAACCTTAAACGTTTTTCATAATCTGTCTTGGCCAGTGTAATTATAAGAGCAAGAAGGTAACTTAGATGACCTCTTAGGGGACTATTACTAGGAAAGGCCCCACTGACCAGGCCTCAGTGCTTTCTAAGCTGGTCACTGGTGCCTCGTTTTTCCTCTGTTTTCTTACCTACAAAATGGGGATAGAGCTATTGACCTTGCAGGGTTGCTGGGGGTGAGGGCAGGTAGAGGATGGCAGCAATCATGTAAGTTTGTGCAGACTCATGGGCTACCATTGGAGCCACTTGGCTGTTCTGCTGGTTTCAGGAGCCAGTATACTAGGAAATGCTCTAAATTAGTTGGTTACGGTTTCGTGTTCTGCGTAGGCCTTGCTCTGTATCTGTCTTATTAAAATGAGGTCAAATAGATCAGAAAGAGAACTAAATTTTTATATTGAAACTTTTTTTTTTTTAAAGATTTATTTATTGTTTTTGACAGAGAGAGAGATACAGAAACTGAGAGAAGGGGGAGGGCCCAGAACAGTCTCCATAGTTGCACATCATTGGTTTTTCCACATAGTTTTATTCCACAGGTGGGCGGGGCTGCACAGGGCAGGAACTGGGCCAGGGTCTCGCCCCGGTGAGAACTGAACTGGGGTCACTCCCCAGTTCAGCATATGGGTCCACCCGGGCCAGTGCCGGGATTCGATCCTCGGTCCCCGGGGCTGCAAAGTGAGCGCCTAACCCCCTGAGCCATCCCAGCTTCCCTGAAACTTCTTACTACAGAAAAAACTATGAATCTTTCAAGAGATTTTTGTCCCATTTTTTCCCAAAGCAGTAGGGTGACATGGGACCAGACTCTTTCAAGTGTTATCTTCAGCTCACTGTCATTCCTGATGAGCCTTCCAGCAGGGTTGGGAAGCAGACAGCCTCCCGCCCTGGCGAGTGCCCATCACAGTCTCTGCCTGAAGCAGAAATTTACTTTAGTTGACCCTTCTTTTTTTTTTTTTTTAATATATTTTTATTTTATTTATTTATTTTTGACAGAGAGAGAGAGAGAGATACAGAGAGAGAACTGAACTGGGAGAGCTCCCAGTTCAGCATATGGTTCTGCAAGGGCCGGGGCCGGGATTCGAGCCTCTGTCCCCGGCACTGCAAAGTGAGTGCTTAACCCACTGAGCCACCACGGCTTCCCTAGTTGACCCTTCTTGTTTCACATGAATAAGGAAATTCTTTTTTTTTTTTTTTTTTTTAAAGGTTTATGTTTTTTTTTATTTTAATTTTTTTATTGGTTTTGACAGAGAGAGAGGGAGAGAGAAGGAGAGAGAGAGAGAGAGAAATACAGAGACAGAGAGAGAACTCAACTGGGGGAACTCCCCAGTTCAGCATATGGGTCCGCATGGACCGGGGCCAGGATTCGATCCTCGGTCCCCAACACTGCAAAGCGAGCACTTTAACCCACTGAGCCATCCTGGCTTCCCCAGGAAATTCTTAAACTGGGCATCACTGAAGAAAAGTAGCCTTGCATGTTGAAATGTGAAGGTCATTAGAACGATCAGAACGCTCTTTTATGCCTTCTGCCAAGTCCCTGCTGCTGACTGATGCATGACGGGAGTTGGTAGAAATACTGGTTTAAGTCTGGGGTTAATGATGCTGGTTCCCTGGGGGTGGGGTCATTGAATGGAGACTTCTGTGGAGGTTTAAAGTCTGCTGGTGAAATTCCCCTGCCCCCCCTGACCTACCAGGTCCAGGAGCATCTGCTGGGAGGCATCGAGTAAGGCATACCGTACTCATACAGCATATTTTGCTCTTCTCAAGAGACCATTCTCTAGGGTTGTATGGGGCTCTTTCTTGGGCAGTTAGTTTATAGGGTTTATGCTATGGAACCTACGTGGTAGAACTTGTGTGTGACAAGTATACCTTCCTGGTGGCTTCTAGGATGATTTTGTTGACACAGTTTGTTTACTTATTAAATAGACATAAATAATGCTAAAATAACTGATTAGTTAATGGAGTAGCTGCTACTTAATGAGAACTTCTTACCTACTGGGAGCAGTGCTCCATGCTTTGTGGGGATTAGGGGGTTAGCTAATCTGCACTCCCAGTGACTTCTGGATAAACATGGTTATTCCCAGTTAGCAGGTAAGGAGGCAGCCTTGGGCAGTAGCCCAGTGGTATTGGGTGGACACCTGGCCCCACAGTCGTTTGCCTGACTCAGGCTGTGTCTTCTATGTACTGATGGTACGGGGATCTCGGGGAGCTTTAACCTTCCCCGACGTGGTAGCCAGCACTTGTTCTGGACCTTTGTCCTTTTTCTTAAATTTAGAATGTACGTACGTGGGATGCTGCTAGGTACTTACAGAAGAAATGGCCTGGAACCTGGTTGTCTCACCTGTGAGAGCACCAAAGCACAACTGTCCCCTGTTCAGGTCGTTGCCACGTGTCTGACTTGTACATATGACTCAGTGGGCTCTGTCCTTCATAGTGTTCAACATACGCTTTCATATATATATTGTTTTACCTTAAACATACTTGTATTCACATCAGCGAGGGAGCTGGTGTTAGAAAAGAGGCATATAAAGATCACTCACTTTGCACAGGCTCTTTGCTTTGACATGGGAATCCCAAAGGGCAGTGCTATCTAGACTTTCACTGACCAGGGTTGCCGCCTCCTTGACTGGGCTTCAATGGGAGGTGCCGCCCTGGGGCAGGAAGATAGACACTTCTAGGTGGTGCATAGCAGTGAGGTCATGGGAGGTTACTTCAGTAATGACAAAGCAAGACAGGCCAAGGGAAACCTGGCTGAGAGAAGCAATCTATCAATTAGAGAGAGGAAGTAAAAATGAAGGACTGAGAGCTGATCCCAGAGTTGGGCCCAAAACTAGGTTGGACAGAGCCAGGGTAGCTAAGGCTGGGATCTTCTTGGGGTAGCAGACCCTACTTCAACGGTAGGTCCTCCTGTGATGGCAGACCTTCCTGTGACAGCTGGTCTTCCTGCGACATCAGGATGTTGGAATGAAGTCTTTCCTCATTTATTGACACAGTGCAGCTTCCCCACCCTTCTCCCCACCCTGGCTTCGCAGATTTTCACTGACTCAGTCTGTACCTTGCCTTTTGAGTCAGAGTATAATTCAAAGGGCTTCCATTTCAGTCCTCTAAAATTTTAAATTACATGCAGTGAAGTTTAATGTTTGTTTACTTTATGTTATGGTTCCTGATTATGGCCTGTGTGGAAGAACTCATATTTGGAGAAATTTATTTGAAATTAATAGGGTTTCTTGGAAGATTTAGCTTTTTTTTTTAAAAAAAAAACAACAGTTTATGTATGTATTTATTTATTTATTTTTATTGTTTTTGACAGAGAGAGAGAGTGAATGATACAGAGACAGAGAGAGAACTGAACTCAGGGAGCTCCCCAGTGCAGCACATGGGTCCGCAAGGGCTGGGGCTGGGACTCAATCCCCGGTCCCCGGCGCTGCAAAGTGAGCGCTCAACCCACTGAGGCATCCCAGCTTCCCCAGATTTAGCTTTCTTAAGTAGTGATTCATAGTTAGAAGGATTTGTGACTGGCTTCTGGGGAAGGGTAGTGCTTCTGATTTAACAAAAGATCTTAGTTATTAAAACACACGAAACCAGTTAGTGTAATTTAAGCATGGTTTTCAAAAACTTTATGATGGGTGTTAATCTTCTATAGGTGTACCATTGGTCTGAACTGTGAGAATGCATTTCAAGCCGCTGGGGAACTAAGAACTCACTCCACGCTGGTGCTTGTAGAGAAGGGGATGCTTTTCCCAGCACACACTTGCACATGTGAGACCCAAACCTGGCTTTCTACTCTCACTCTTTTCTCCGGTGTGCACGGGGGGGGGGGGGGGGGGGGGGGGTGTTGGTGTTTATGCAATGGTGCTCCAAGGGTGTTGAGCTCCTGCCCCGTCCACTGTATTACTTTTCTGAGGGCCACACTCTTTAGTCCTTGGGCTGCTACTCTGACCCCTTCTCCCTACAGGAGGTCAGATATGTGGCACATGGGTGCATTCCTGGCCTCTAGCTTTGGGCCTCCCTACACCAGCTGTGAATGTCTTGACACTGTACCCTCCCAGGCATTAGTGCTCGGGGCGACAGCAGCATTCTGTCCTGTTGTCTTGTGACCACCACTGAGCAGCAGCTGGCAGGTGCCAGGGGAGGACTTCCTAGAAGTGAAGACCCATGCCATGGGGCAGAGCTTACTGTTCACTTGGGAGGCAGGGGATCTCTTCCCTCGTCTCCTCTGCCTGTCACCTGGCCTTTGGGGCGCCTGTTTCTTCATTAGTTAAGTGTATTATTGGGTCTGGGTGATCTGTTAGACCATTTCCATTTCCAAATGTGTGATTGCAGAGTGACTGAGGCTGAGACAGTAGTGATGGGGGTACACAGTGCAGGTCCAGTCCAGAGGGATGCCTGTGGTGTTCGCTGGAGAAGGGCAGAGCAGGACTTCCCAGCTGCCTTCCCGTGGCTGCTGCCCTGTGACACAGTCCTCTTTCCTCAGACTGCCACTCCTTGGGCACTCCTTCCAGCCAGCTGATCTTATTTCCTCTTGATAAACAGACCAAAGGAGGCTGTAAGTGGGTTGGGGGTGGGGTCAATTTCTCATTTCACAATGATTTTCTGTCTGTCTCAGCCATAGACCTCCGTTCTGCCCCCAGTCCTGGCAGAGCCTTTCCTGGTTAAAGGGAGCACTGGGCTCCAGCTTTTCCTCGCTGCTGGGGTCTTATGTTTGCCAGGGCTACCCTTGATTGACAATTGAGTCATTGCCTTTTAGGGCATCAGGAGAAGTTCTGTAGGGGACAGTTTGGGCTTGTGGAAGAATGAAGAGATTAGGAGAAATTTTTTCCTAATAAAAGTTTGGCTCTCTAAGCGTTTTAGCTTTATTCAGTCTTTTTTGGTGGGAAATATCCCGAGTTGTTGAATATGCTCTCACCTCAGGAAAAGATCCCTGTAGAGAAGGTTGCCTTCCCTGGCGACTGGTCATGGGGTCAGTGGGGTTTTCTGTGTTCCCATCATTGTGCTGGGGCTTGGGGAGCAGGGGCCCTGCCTTCCCGGGCCGTCTGTCTGGTGAGTAAGTCAGCCCTGAGCAGGTGCAGTAAGAGGCCCATTTCCTGAGGACTCTTGACCTCAAGGATGAGGAAGAGCTGTAGGCCAAGGGAATACCCCTGGCCTTGGACTCTGCGTAGGAAGACCAGGGGTTGAGTCAGGCTTGGGCAGCTGAAAGCCCTCAAGGTATGGCAGGAGCAAGCGGGCACAGGGTGAGGCAGGGGGTGGGGGTGGGACCAGACATGTAGCAAGCTGTATAAGCATTTGGATTTTGTCTATACACCATGGAAAGCTAATGCAGGGAAGACACGTGATAATGTTTGCTTTGGAATGGTGACACTTCGGGGCTGAAGGGTTGGGAGGCAGGGGACCAGCTGCTGGAGCATGGGGTGAGCAATGACGGGCTGCATTGGGGCCAGGAGAAGTGTCAGGTAAAGATGCAAGTGTATAGGACACCGAGGAGCATTAAGCCCTCCAGTCGCTGGAACTCAGAGCCTCCCAGGGGCAGCTGGGCAGCCTGGGCCCTTCCTAGCTGGCTGTCCTGACTCAACACCTTTTAGTGTTTGTTGGTGGAATATGAAGGAGAGGGAACTTTACTCTTTCTAAAGTTTATAGTAGCATAGTCTTAACTTCAGAACCTACAAGTTCATTATCACCATGAGAATTAGACATTTCAAGTGTTACAGCTGATTTGTTTTCTTCATGCTATCCAAAATACCTGTCTTCTAGGAGCATCTTAATGTAAATGGTACTAGGTTGGTGCAAACAAAAGGGCCATTTTTGCGTTGTTGAAATTTGCAGTTTGATATTGGAATACATTTTTTTTTTATATACATACTTTTTTTTAGTTTTATTTATTAATTTATTAATTTTTTGACAGAGAGAGAGGGATACAGACAGAGACAGAGAGAGAACTGAACTGGGGGAACTCCCCAGCTCAGCATATGGGTCCGCATGGGCCGGGGCCGGGATTCGATCCTCGGTCCCCGGCGCTGCAAAGTGAGCGCTTAACCCACTGAGCCATCCCGGCTTCCCTGGAATACATTCTTACATGCTCATTTCTCACTTTATGTTTTTTTTTTGCTAATGACTTACTACTTGCTGTTTATATTTAGTTTAGACTATGGAAATGATGTTAGACAAAAAGCAAATTCGAGCAATTATCTTATTCAAGTTCAAAATGGGTTATAAAGCAGTGGAGACAACTCGCAACATTAACAATGCATTTGGCCTAGGAACTGCTAATGAACACACAGTGCAGTGGTGGTTCGAGAAGTTTTGCAAAGGAGACGAGAGTTTGAAGATGAGGAGCGTGATGGTTGGCCATTGAAAGTTGACAACGACCAAATTGAGAGCAGTCATTGAAGCCGATCCTCTTATAACTACATGAGAAGTTGCTGACGTTCTCAATGTTGACCAGTCTATGGTCAACAGAATGTGCTGTCCGTTTGGCATTTTGAAGCAAATTGGAAAGGTGAAAAAGCTGGATAAGTGGGTGCCTCATGAGCTGTCCAAATTTCCAAAAAGGGGGAAGCCAGGATGGCTCAGTGGGTTAAGCGCTCACTTTGCAGCACCGGGGACCAGGGATCGAATCCCGGCCCCAGCCCGTGCTGAACTAGGAGCTCTCCCAGTTCAGTGTTCTCTCTCTCTTTCTCTCTCTCTCTCTCTCTCTCTCTCTCTCTCTCTCTCTCTCTCTCTGTCAAAAATAAAAATATATTAAAGCAAAAATCCAAAAAAATTGTTTTGAAGTCTTGTCTTCTTATTCTATGCAACGACAATGAACCATCTCTCGATGGGAGTGTGACGTGCAATGAAAAGTGGATTTTAGGTGACAATCGTCAATGACCAGCTCAGTGGTTGGACTGAGAAGCTGCAAAGCACTTCCCAAAGCCAAACTTGCACCAAATAAAGGTCATAGTCACTGTTTGGTGGTCAGCTGCTGGCCTGATCTACACAGCTTTCTGAATCCTGGCCCAAAAAACCATTCCATCTGAGAAGTATATGCTTAGCACATTGATGAGATGCACCGAAAACTTCAATGCCTGCAGTCGGCATTGGTCAACAGAAAGGGCCCAATTCTTCTCCATTAATCTGTCACTTCTCTGTCTCCACCGTGGGTCTTTTCCACCTGAATAAATGGCACCCCATGCTAAAAATCTTCCTCATCCTTGAGTCTTTTTGTGTTTCACCCCAGGTGATATACTTCCAGAGCCTAAGCTGGGTGCAGCCCTTTCCTCCCATCTCCAGGCCCCATCCTGGTCATGTCTTCAACCCTATAAGCCACCTTTTGTGGGCTGCGTACATCAGCTCTCTGCTTCTCCACTTGCCTGCCTATAACCTGTTTTCCAAATAGCAACAGATTATCTCTAAAAAATGTTAACTTTTGAAACAGTTACAAACTTATAGAAAAGTTGCAAATAACAACACAAAGGATCTCCTCCCCAGTGTATTTTCTTCAAATGAGTTCTGTGTGACCACCAGTCAGGACTTGAAATCTGATACATTGCTACCTCCTAACCTTCAGACTCCGCTGAAAGTCACTGGTGGTGTAACACCCTCCTCTATAGCAGAAGGGTCTATGCAGAACCGCATGCATTGTCATCCTTTTTAGTTCCTGTCTGTGTGAATAGCTCCTTAGTCTTTCCTTGACTTTTATGACCTTGAAACTGGAACATTGCAAGCCAGTCATTTGTAGAACGTTCCTTCGGTTTAGGTTTACTTCCTGTTTCCTCATGATTAAATTCAGGTTATGTAACTTTGGCAGGAAAATCACAGAAGTGACACTGTGTTTTTCTCATTGTGGCCTGTCAGATGACGCACAATTTTACTTTGTTATGTAACTGATGAAGTTCATTCTAATCACTTGATTTAAGGTAGTAAAGTCACTTGCTTCTTCCCTATATGATCTACAAGTATTTTGTTTGGATGTACTGTAAAACTATGTAACTATTCCATTTCTCGTCAGGTTTTAATTTATGAAACTGGTTTCCGTCTTATTTAATGGGTTGTAGTCTGACTGTCAGTATTTACTTTGATTCACCATCATCCTTTGAGCACTTTTTACCTTCTGGCACAGTAAGATGTTCTAGGCTCATCTTGTACTTGCCTGACCCAGCTATGGAAGTGACGGAGGAGTCCTGGTTCCTTTGCTGGAGAATGGTATTTTGAAATTAAGATCTGACACTAGATTTGAGGTGTGGGGTGTTGCTACCTCTGGACCTGCTCGTAGACAGAGCTAGGATTCTATGTACGGACACATCCATTTGTTTCTGGTTATTTTCTATAGCCACATACACTGAACACCATGAGTTCACATGATGTCTCCAGTTCTAATCCAGGGCTTTAGGATTTGTTCTTCTTGCTTATGCATAACTCCCTTAGACAGTGAGGAACCTGGATCCCATTATCCTGAATCTGTTTACTTATTTGATTAATCCTCCTGTATATAGCAAATCTCCCATCCCCACCCTCACTCTGTTCCCCAGCATGGATGTCCTCCTCACCCCAGCATCACTCCATTTGGACTCTGAGCTCACCCTAACGGGGCCAATAAATGGGGACTGGAGGAGAGAGAAGAGACTTGGGACTTCCTGCCTGCTTCCTCTTTGAGTGATACCCTACTGCTCCCTTCTGGCTGCGGAGTACCTTCTAGTAGTAGGTACTGATCCCCATTTGGCGGTTTCCCACACTTGCAGAGATCCCAGCACCAGCAGTTAGCACTCCCACTCAGCTCCCTGGGTCCCAGCCCATGGGGCCCAGCTTTGAGCTCAGAAACCCCAATACCAGCAGCAGCACCCTACCCTCAGAGATCGGAGAGATGCACAGAGCCCTTTCCCTGGGTTTCAGAAATTTCAACTCCTTCCTTTGGTTCATCTGACTGACTTCCTTTTTTTAAAAAAAAAAGATTTATTTATTTATTGTTTTTGACACAGACAGAGACAGAGAAGGGGAGGGCCCAGAGCAGTCTCCATAGTTGTATATCATCAATTTTCAATGGTTTTGTTCCACACAGGTGAGCAGGGGCTATGCAGGGCAAGAACTGGGCTGGGGGGCCTCCTGCGTGGGAGTCACGGCCCCTCAAGCCAGGGGCCAAACCAGGAGGCGAGAACCAAACTGGGGGCCTTCACATGGGAAGCACACCCCAGTTCAGCATATGGGCTAGGATTTGATCCTCGGTCCCTGGGGCTGCAAAGCGAGTCCTTAACCTGCTGAGCCATCCTGTCTTCTCCTGACTCTGACTTCTTGCATATTCCATCTTCATGATACTTTAGTGTTGGCTTTTTCTGTTTTAGCTCCACAGTTCTTTATGATAAATTTTCTTTGTTCAATTTATGGATATGGTTTCTGTTGTTTTTAATTGACGGTGATTGACACCCTCTTTGAAATATCACTCTCCTTTTCACAGGATATTTTCACAGTGATATATTTTTTTTTTTAAAGTCCTGTCCATCTTTCTTGGTCCACTCCTATCAGAGTGATTTCATGTTCTCTCAACATCTGTGTGGTTAGCAGGTGGTCTACTGCTGTGATTGGATTTTCTGATCTGATTTTAGCTAATGCAGTCTTAATAATTTTTACACATCAGTACAGTGTTTTTACTGTGTCTTTAGAACTGTTTGAAAATGTTTAGCATTTTTAGAACAAGTAATCTTTTCCGTAGACTTTTTCTTCTGGATTATTTTTTAGTGCCCTCCATTATATAAAAAATAGCTTCCATTCACATAGTTAATTTTCTATTGCTTGATTCTCTTAGTTTCCTTATCATTTCAAGCTTTCATCTTGGGTTTGTTTTCGTAGCCCTTCACTATTTATCAGAGTAGCCCTGGTAAATTTGTGTCCATCCATTTCAGGAAAATTTACAGAACTGTGTAAAATGCAAAAGCAACAGAGTATATTCTATCTATCAAAAGAGTAGGAGGAAAACTGGATGAAGAAGATCAGGTAACTTTAGGACAATTGATGTGGAAAGAAAAGAGATGAAGAGAGAAAGAGCATTGAGGTTGCAGCCTGGGAAGAAAATACTTCCACATTTATTTCCCTCAGTTGTCGCTGTTAATGGTCCCTGAGGTGGGTCAGAGAGACACCTTTTGCTCATTTTATGGATGGAGAAATTTAGTCACAGAGGATCAGGCGACTTCTAAGATGGCACTGCCACTGCGTTGGTACCCTTAGGATTTGACTCTCCTGGATGGACGCCAGGGTCCCACAGTGGATGTGACCCCCTGACAATAGGGGAGGGATCGACAGAATTAGGTAACATCATCAGAACATCTAAATACATATAGATGGTTAAAACTGGAAATTAAACATACTGTGCTCCAAAGCACTATAAACAACAGATAGTGTTAACCTTTTTTTTTTTAAAGATTTATTTTTATTGTTTTTGACACAGAGATACAGAGACAGAGAGAAGGGGGAGGGCCCAGAAAAGTCTCCATAGTTGCACATCATCGGTTTTTCCACATAGTTTCATCCCACAGGTGGGCGCGGGGCTGCACAGGGCAGGAACTGGGCCACGGTCTTGCCCCGGTGAGAACTGAACTGGGGGCACTCAGTTCAGCATATGGGTCCGCCTGGGCCAGGGCCAGGATTTGATCCTTGTTCCCCGGTGCTGCAAAGTGAGCGCTTAACCCACTGAGCCATCTCGGCTTCCCCTAGTTAATCATTTTTAAAAGTCACTTAGCAAAAAATAGGGTTGAATATGAGATCTTTAAAGAGTTGCTAACTTTCAAAATGACAAAGGAACAGTGAATTAATTCAGTTTTATTAAAAACTACTTTATCAAAAGTCAGTTTTTATAAAATAAATCTAGCAACCTAGTTAAGATAAGAGGAAGAAACAGAATGCAGAGATGGTGTATATACAGCTATTATGTCTGAGAGAGCCAAAATAAAGCACTTACACAGCTGATTTAAAAAGATGGAGACATGGTCAGTGGGCAGATATCATGAGTGGGCATTAAGATAAGAGGGTGTACTGTGGTGCATGTGATGTCATTAGCCTCGCCCATCATCAGAGAACTACCTGTTTGCAAGGGAGGTGGGACACTGGTGTGTGGCGTGGGGGACCTGCACATCTGACTCAGGAGAGGCAGATTGGTAGTTAGGTTAGGAGCCGTAAACAGTGTTAGTGTCCATTGGGGAGTCCTGTAATTTCATCCTAAAACTTATTTTAAAATAGTAAGAAAGCTGTGTGCCTGAAGATATTCATTGCAAATTTATTCACCATAAGAAAATAATAATTTTAAAAATTAAGTGGGGGATGGGGGGGGCGGCTCAGCTTGTTGAGTACTCATCTTGCAGCCCCAGGTTCCAAGGATTGAATTGTGGCCCTAGCCTGTGCGGACCCATATGCTGAACTGGGGTGCACCCCCAGTTTGGTTCTCACCAGGGCAAGACCCTGGCCCGGTTCCTGCCCTGTGCAGCCCCACGCCCACCTGTGGAATGAAAACTATGTAGAAAATTAATGACATGCAACTATGAAGACTGCTGTGGGCCCTCTCCCTTCTGTCTGTCTGTCTCTGTCAAAAACAATAAAAATAAATCTTTAAAAAATTAAGTATGTTCAATAGATAAGATGATTTCAATTGTTCATATGTCAACTTAGTGAAATAATATGCGTCTGTTAAAATGGCAATTGAGTAGTATAGAAACATGAAAATATAAGAAGTAAAATAAAAGCAGAATACAAAATATGTGTAAGCATTGGATATGTCTGTGAACAAGACTAGAAGTGGGGGATGCCAGGATAGCTCAACAGATTGAGCACTTACCTTGCAACTGCAAGTTCTGGAGATCAAATCCTGGCCCTGGCTTGTACAAACCCATATACTGAACTGCAGCTCAATTGGTAACCACCAGGATGGCAGCAAAGTTCTCGCCTCCCACGTAGGAGGCCCTCTGTTTGGTTCCTGCTCTGTGCGGCCCCACATCCACCTGTGTGGAATGAAACTATGTCACAGCTGGTGATGTACAACTATGGAGACTGCTCTGGGCCCTTTCCCCTTCTGTGTGTGTCTCTCTCACCCTCACCTGCTCTGAAACAATAAAATAAAGCTAAAAAATAAAAAAGAACGGAATGGGAACATGAACAAGTTAACGTGCCTCATGGTACAGTTATGGGTAGAATATTCTTTGATTTTGTGAGTATTGCTGTTTGGTTTACACATTGAAAACTAACAAGGTTTGTGAGCCTTTGATTTTTGTAGAAGTGTTCAGATGTTATTCTGAACCACTGCCAGAGTTTGTTTCTACAGTGACAGCATGTTCATAATTGGTTGGTGTTATGTCCTTTCCAAATGTTCTCTCTGGTAGTAAAAGAGAACTAATCAGAAGAGTTGAGATTGCTTCCTTCACAGTAAAATGAAAGGTACCATTTGGTTCCCCACAAGAATACCAGAAGTGTTGTGATCTTCAGTGGCTGTTTAGAACACATTTCCATTAGGAATTTTGGGAATGGTTATTTTTGGTGATATTTGAAGAAACTAAAGATGAACCAGAGATGAACTTTAAGTTCTAGCTCAAGGGTTTTCTTTACCCTGGCCTTAAAAAAAAAATTCCTGGCCCTATGTGTTCTGTTTCCTCATCTCTGGGCTGATGGGCATTTACAGTGATGGTGGTCATAATTCACTGTTGTTAGGCACCACAAATCTTCTTCAGCTGTTATCAGATAGTTCATTGAACCACGGGCATCAAACCTTAGTGGTATTACGCATCTATTTAAGAAGGAAAAAGTAAGGAATTAGATTAATATGAAGCTCAATCAGAAGCACAGGAGGTGTCAGAGGGTAGGGGTAGGGGGTGAAGACCATTGTAATGCATGTGTAAATGTGAGAAATAACACAGAAAGAAACTTGTACACTTTTCCCAGTTTCCCCAATGGGAACATTTTGCAAAACTGTAGTAGTAGATTTGCAAAAGAACTACATATAAATAGAACAAATAAAAGTTAGCATAAAACATGGATTTAGTCCTGAAGGTGAAAATAAGTGTAGGAGATGTCATTAACTAAGGGGATGCTAGGCCAAGGGTAGGATGGACCATGGTCTGGAGTTGAAGTCTGCGGCCTCTGGTCCTGGCTCTGCTACTTGTTCTGGGTTCCAGGAAAGGAATGACTGACATAGACTCTCTGGAGTAGTTTCCCGGGGCTGCTGTAATGAAGTAACATAAGCTGGGGGCTTGAAATAACTGGGTTTTTTTTCTCTCACAGTCCTGGAAGCCAGAGAAGTCCAAAGTCAAGGTGCTAGCAGGCCCCGCTCCCTCTGAAGGCTCCAGGGAAGAAGCCTTCCCTCTTCTAGCCTCTGGTGGTAGCAGTGTGGGGGAACAAAAGTCATTTTCCTCACACCTTCTGAGTTACTCTAGCTGGGCTAATCAAATTAACATGAGACAGATTAACAGAAGAAAATGTCCAACATTTATGATGGATATATATGTGGGGTGCCATAGGAATATGAGGCCCCGAACATGCATTGGTCAGTGAGGTTTATATGCCACTCTGCACTAAGCAGAGGGAGGATGCCTTCACTACTCTCACCGGGTGTCTCTCTTGTGACATATTTGTTAAAAATTGATGTGTAGGTGCTCATGATAAACATCCACATAATTTAGCATAAATACTGACTTTCTAGAACTTTAGATATATAAACATTGTAAAAAGTATTTATATAAAACATAAACATTTTTTCTTAAAAAACACCCTATAGGGAAAGCCGGGACGGCTCAGCGGGTTGAGCGCTCGCTTTGAGGCCCCGAGGACCGAGGATCGAATCCCGGCTCCGGCCCAGGCGGACCCACGTGCTGAACTGGGGAGTTCCCACAGTTCGGTTCTCTAGCTGTCTCTGTCTCTGTCTCTATCTGTCAAAAGTAAAATAAAAATAAATATGCACTGAAGATAAAATAATTACTCTCTATAAATATAAAAAGATATAAAAAAAAACAAAAAAAACAAAACAGAAAACACCCTATAATTTAGTACAATACCCCAGTTAAATTCTTATATAGTATCAATGTATGAGAATAAATTGTTAATTTTGCCTTTTCACCTTTATAGCTAAACCATTCACACAGCTGGTGAAGGAAATGCAGCTTCATCGAGAAGACTTTGAAATCATTAAGGTGATCGGAAGAGGTGCTTTTGGTGAGGTGAGATAAATGCTTCATTTTGTTAATTTTGCATAGTTTGCCAAAACCACAGCAGTTCCCACCTAGCATTTTTATGCTCCTTATGTTGATTTTGAGATGAAGTAATTATTAGTATTATTTGGAGAGTTCTTGAGCAAAATATGAAAGGTGGAATTGAGAAGAGAAAAATAAAAACAAAAGCTTGTGACTGGTGAATTGCTCTGAATATCATTTGGACCAAAATAGTTTCTTACAGACAAATACGTTTTTTAAAAATCCATTTGTTAATGGAAAATTTTCTTTAAAATGCAAGGAGAGTAAAATATGGTTGCTCCCATTACTTGTGGCTGCCACCATCAGTCCTCCTGCTTGGGGGTTGTCCAGGGACCCTGCTTTAGGGAGAAGAGCCGAGCACAGCAGGCGCCTTGGAAGGGCTCAGGGCGGCCTCAGGCCTGGGCAGTGGCCTCTGCAGGTGGCACTCTCTTCCCTGGCCAAGTGTCCAGCAGCCTCCCTGGCACAGGGCAGGTGGCTCTGCCCCAGCAAGGCAGAGGTGCAGGTCCCCTCAGCAGACCCGGGTCTGTGAGTCACCATAAGAGCTGTGCCTTTTCTATGTGGAATGTGTTAACTCCTGTACTTAGCCTTGACCTTCAGCTGTCCTCAGGGGATGGTATGTGCTGGTCACTGAGGGAAAATCCAACAATAAACACTGTCACATCTCAGCAGCCTGTGTGCTCTGCCTGACTGGGAGCCTACCGGCCGTGACCAGAAAGGACTACACGTGAGGTGGCATTTGTTGTGCAGGGCACACACTTTATGTGGTTCATATGGAAGGGAAGCCGATACCAGTTTCACACATAGCTTCTTGGGTCTCAAATATCATGTGACAACCAAATTGAAATGAGACCTGTAATGGTTTGAGAAAACATCTCTATTCTCGATGATTGTTCTGCTGTAAGTACTCGATGGCACCCCTCCTTTATCTGCAGGGCTTCAGCAGAGTAGACAACAAGAAAATACTGCTGCAGAATGCTTTCCAGGACTTGAGTGAGAAAGCTCTGTGCCTGCCTAGGGTGTGGGGAAGGCATTTGCTGTGCCTGGCACTTCTTCCATGGAAACTTCCCTGGCCCCAAGTCCTCTGACAGGACCCCATCTCTCCTCCTCATACCTTGCCCCACCTCAGCCCTGTCTTTTTCTGTCCCCTGCCTCACCATCCCTAAGAGTGAGTGTCACCAAGGTGGGCTACTTGGTGGCTGCCTTATCCCCTGGGATGGCAGCCCCTCCCAGGCCCACTTGAGGCTGACTGATCTCCAGGTTTACCTGGATCCAGGACTCCTCAGCCAAATTCAGTTCACTGTGGGCTGGGATGGGACAGGGAGGTTTTCAGTTTTTAATATTGAGGCATAATTACATATAAAGGCACAGATCTAAGTGTACATTTTGAGTCATGGCAGATGGCTACACCTGTGTAACTAGCACCCTAGTTGATATAGAGTGGGGGTGGCGAACCTATGGCACGTGTGCCCAAAGTGGCACGCGGAGCAATTATTTCGGCACGCGGAGCTGTGAATACCATTTAAAAAATTATTGTTTATGCTCTTATAGACATAAAAATAATCGATACCTCTATCTCACTCGATGGGTTGGCACGCAAGTCGAGCGCGTATACTCTTATTTCATAAACTTTGGCACTCAATCGACAAAAGGTTCGCCACCCCTGATATAGAGCATTTCTATCCCCTAGAAAGCTCCCTCCTTTTGCTTTACAGACCCCCATAAGCTCCACCCACCCCTGTAAGCCCCACCCCCCCTGTAAGCCCCACCCCCATGGCACTCCTGATTTGCTACTAGCAGGGAATGTAGTTTAACGGGAATATGGGAGAAACTTGAGTTCTGCACGGGAATGACTCTGAGCCACAGGCAGTTATGTAAGGTGTATTTTTGTTGCTCTTTAGTGATAAGGAAGAGAAGGCCTGTGGAGATGAAACTCAGGCCAGTCCAGAGTCTGCTTTTCCTGACTGTCTGTCATGTGCCAGGCTCCAGTGCAGAGTAATGGGCAAGGCCCAGGCCCTGCAGAACTCTGCAGTGACAGTGTCCACCTTAGAGTATCCAGGAGGGGACAGGCAGGAATGCTGGGGCCAGAGAGATACCACCTTTAGGAGGGAAAATGAAGTAACTAGAGAGAACTGTGTGCCCAAACTGTTATTTTGGGTGTTCTTCTTTGCTAAAGAATTTAATGCAAAACTCGGTTTTCTGACTTTTGAAGAAGATGGCATTGATTACCTTTCATGTTCCTCCCAAATGAAGAGAAATGCATTCTTGCCAGACCTGTGCAGGCCCTTGGATGTTCTCCTTATCTTTGTTCCCTCTCAGGTTTTACCAGCTTCCTCGTATACCGCCCCCCACCCCCACCCCCACCCCACACACACACATCCCTGCTATCCCTCCCTGGCCATGGCCTGGGCTCCACATGCTAGCCCTCCTCACCCAAGTTCTCCTGTGACCCAGCCCTTCTGTGTCAAGTCTGGGGGCTCTGCACATGCTTGCCAATCTACTGCCAGAAGTAGAATCTGGATTCTGTAGCTAATATAACTACCTTCATCATTGCCCCCCTGACTTATTCTCGTAATCATGCACCCAAAGGGTGCCTAGTTTCAGCTTCTCTGTCTCTGACAGTGCCAAGTGAGCGGATCACAGAAATGTGGGCACTCTTGTCAGTACTGAGACCAAACAGGCTCTTCACATATGGTTTTGATTGGATTATTCTTCCCTAATGATAAGCCTAGGGTCACATCAGGGTGTGTTCACTGTGGACCTCGAATCTTCAGGCCTGACTGTCATTATAACACAGTCTCTAAAAGCAGGCCCCTGAAAACGAGACTGCCATTTTCAGGCATGTTATTTAATGCTTGTGAGCCTCAGATTCCACATCTGTAAAAAATGGATCTTAAAAAACGGCAGCTGGGGAAGCCGGGATGGCTCAGTGGGTTGAGCGCTCGCTTTGCGGCTCCGGGGACCGGGGATCGAATCCCGGCCCTGGCCCGTGCGGAACCATGTGCTGAGCTGGGGGCTCCCCCGGTTCAGTTCTCTCTCTGTCTCTGTATCTCTCTCTCTCTCTGTCAAAAATGAATGAATGAATAAATAAATACATAAATAAATAAATAAATAAAAAGATGAAGCTCTTAGGACAAGAGTGATTTTAAAAAAAAAACAAAAAAAAAAACGGCAGCTTTTAAGAACTATGCTGAGCATTAACTGTGAGTGTGCAGACAAACTGCTGAGCTCTGTCCCTGGCACATTGGAAGTGCTCAGTGCACACTGGTTCTCATGAGTACTTCGATGGTGTCACTGGGTGGCGTGTGTTGTTTAGAAAGCAAGGCAGTAACTAACTGAAGACCCTTTTTTCTATGCCTGCTGTGTGGCTGCCTGCTGTTGACACCAAAAGAGACAGAGCTTACTATCACTGCCAATATGTAGCTTAGGGTTTTGTGATGGAGATTTAGGCCAATGAATGATGGGTTTACATGGGGTAGAAAGTGCCATATGATGGTGCAAACATCATACGTGGTATTGGTAGTAATGGAAGAACACACTTCAGATCTGGTGGGGACAGGGTCCAATAGAACTTCCTGGGAGAGGTGGCTTGTGAGCTGTATGTACTCTGAAGAATATGGCTTCCAGCCAGCACGCCGAGCGCTGAGTGCATTAAACAAGATGTGAGAGATGGAGGCCTGAGCTCAGTGGGTAAGTAGGAATGAGCAGGGGTTGGAGCCCGTGAATACATGAACAGAGCTTGGGGGCCATTAACAAATTGTAAATGCTTTACTATGAAACTCTCCAGACACACCCCAAAGTAGAGGACAGTGAATCCTCTGTGTACCCAGTGCTCAACACTGGCGATTTTTTGAATTATAAGCAGGTGAGATCATTGTGGTTACAGTGTGGCTAAAATCAAGTTTGGTGCTTAAAAGGGCAAATTTTTATTTACATAGAAATCTTCACTTTCCTTAACAGCTCATTTTCCAGGGTTCCTAGGCAATTAAGATTTCACTGTGGTTATATGAAAATGTGCTGGCCTTTTGTTCCATTAACTGAATTTTTTTGAAACTTATTTGTATTCCAGGTTGCTGTTGTCAAAATGAAGAACACTGAACGAATTTATGCCATGAAAATCCTCAACAAGTGGGAAATGCTGAAAAGAGCAGAGGTGGGTGTGAGGTGTTGAATACATAGACAGGTGAACGGGTTTTATATGAGGGAAAGCCTCTCTTGACCAGAGGGCATGACCCTTGGCTCCTGGGGCCCCTTCCTGGCATCTGCCAGTCAGATTTTTGTTTGTTGTGAGGGTAGAGGAAAACTTCATAGGCATTGTAGGCATTTGTCTTAGTTCTACTCCACATGCAAAAGCAGTGATAGGATGTGGAGCCTACCTAAGTGCAAGAATTTTTTAATATTTCCCTCTCAGAGAGGGAATGAACATTATGAATAAAAGCAGGTGATTACTGCTTGCAATCTGTGATCCTCTTTTTCCTACTTCTGTGTTCACCCCTGTGACAGCTGGTCATTCCTGATATCGTTCCCTCACGCTCAGCCCAGCGGACACAGGCAAGGCTGCCGGCCTGCCCAGGCTTCTCTGGGCATCTCCCCGTGCCTCAGCTTGTTTTCATCCCATACCTTATGTCCCTCCACTGCATCTCAGAGAGCCAGGACACTTTCTTTGCAAGGGTGCCCCCTTTCTGACCTCCATTACTTACCCTGTCCTCCCTCGGACACCCCTGCCAGCATGCAGTTAGCACCCGTTCCCACTCATGTTGCCCCTTTACCCCACAGCTGCTGAGCAGGCCCTTTGTTTGGTGGGCTCCCCTCTAGAATTGACTGCCATCTCCTTTTGGAAATGCCTTCTTGGTTTATGGCCCCTTTCAGCCTGTCACTCTAACCCTTCCTGTAGTTTTAGGTGTTCTTTTCCACTTCTGTTCTGGGCTACGCTCCACAGGGTGCTTTTCCCCATAGAAACACACTGACACTCCACCCCACCCCACCCCGCCCCACCCCCTCATTTTTACAGACTGCATGTTTCCGAGAAGAACGTGACGTGCTGGTGAATGGCGACTGTCAGTGGATCACCACGTTGCACTACGCCTTTCAGGACGAAAATTATCTGGTATGTTTGGGTCACCAAGAGCTTAAAGACTCTGTCACATGGCATGTCACTAAAGTTTTTTGATCCCTTTGTGCTGTCACAAAAGAAATGAGAAGACAATTGGGAACTAACATTGTTTGAATATGTGTTTGACTAGATAAAACTAAAGGGTTTGTTTTAATATTAGTGATTGTCAGCTAGAATTTTTAAGAATAGGCTTGTGACATGATATACTTGTTTTTCTCTAATCACTAGATAACCTTAGGAGTTTAAGATAATTTTGGTTTTGAATGACATATAAGAATGAGAATCTGCTGTGGGGATGAAAGGGCCCGCCCTACACACTGAGTGGGCGTCTCTTCTTTGCCCGGGTCTGCAGCTTCCAGCAGGCCTCTGACACAGTCTTTGGGAGACTCTTGGTTTCCATGTTTTTGTCATCTGTTTATTCTGTTTTGAGCCAGGGCTTATCAGTGTTGACTGACTGGCTTTGACACGTGTGCATAGAGTTAGGCGTGTGTGCGTAGGAAAATAGACACAGGGCAGTGGGGTATGGACAAAGTTACACCTGCTTTGTTAACACTTTTATTCCAAAAAATGACTTTCCAGGTCAGCCTAAGCCTAAAAAACCCTCACCATGAAGCACTGGGTTGACAGAGGTCTGCTCAGACCTTTTCTTTCTTTTTTTTTTAAGATTTATTTTATTGATTTTTGACAGAGAAAAACAGAGACAGAGAGAAGGGGGAGGGCCCAGAGCAGTCTCCATAGTTGACATTAGTTTTCCATATGTTTCACTCCACAGGTGGGCACAGGGCTGCACAGGGTAGGAACTGGGCCGGGAGCCTTCCACATAGGTCCCGGGAAGAACTGAACTGAGGGAAGCCGGGATGGCTCAGTGGGTTAATTGCTCACTTTGCAGTGCCGGGGACCAGGGATCAAATCCCGGCCCCGGCCCGTGCGGAACCATATGCTGAACTGGGAGCTCCCCCAGTTCAGTTCTCTCTCTGTCTCTGTATCTCTCTCTCTGTCAAAAGTAAAAATAAATAAAAATATATTTTAAAAAAAGAACTGAACTGGGGGCACACCCCAGTTCTGCATATGGGTCCACATGGGCCGGGACCGGGATTCAATCCTCGGTCCCCGGGGCTTCAAAGCAAGCACTTAACCCACTGAGCCATCCCAGCTTTCCCTGCTCAGACCTTTGAGAAGCTGGGCTCAGCCTTCTTGTCTGGCCAGAGTGTGACCAGTGGTGGCTGCACAGGGCCTCAAGGGTGTACCTATGCTGTGTTCTCTTTCTACAACAGCCAGCTGTGATCTTGTTCTCCTTAATGTGCTCCATTGGCTCACAACAAGCAGCATAACGCCGGATCTCTTTTAATCATAAATAATCATAAAATAATCTTCCAAGCATCAAAGTCCCTTAGATTCAGCCATCCACAAGTAGGTAAAACAGTTTGTTTAGAATTGAATATACTCAAGTTTGTTTCATCAGCTATGAGTGGGCAGCTGGTGCTTTTGGGCACACTGGCCACGGGCTTTCTCAGTCTTCCCCACAGCCCAGTGAGCGAGGCACTCGCCGTTTCCATCATTTTGTGAATGGGGCATCTGGGGCAAGGAGTGGTGATGTCAGCTGCCTGGGGATAGGCCTGTGTGGGGGACGTGGTGCTGGTGACCTTCCTTTGGCAGACAGCAGAGGCCGGGTGCTCAGGAGCCATTGTCACATGAGACCCCTGCTTCCTGGATTGGTGTTGCTGCTCTGAGTGGACTGTCTCCAGTTCATTTCCTGTTTTGATAAGAAGCGAATGAAGTTTCTAAGGACTGCTAGGCAACATGGAACTGTATAGAAGGAAAACAACATTTTTGTCTCTGATATTTTTCATGAAAATCAACACTGTATGTTGCTGTCTGAAACATAGGCGTTAGTTAACCAGCTTATTCAATGTTGGGGCAGTTAGTTAGGAATTCCAGCCAAGAAGCCACCTTCCTGAGTTTTTAGAGTTGCCCAATTAGAAGTGCAATGAAAACTAAGGAGAGAGGAAGGCAGGGGCTGTGGCTTCCTAGTGTGTGAACAAGGGTCCTGTGACTGGGGTCACTACCAGGCTTGGCTGCTCCCTCTGCTGCCCAGCATGGGTGTACTGAGGCAAGTCCCTGCCAGGTAGCATCATGTAAGGTGGCTGTGAGGAGGAGCAAGGCAGACGTGGAGAGCATGCAGCCTGAGCACTGTGTGGGGCACGAGGCCACCCTGCAGAGTTCGTGCTATAACTGTAGTTGTAGGTGGCTAGCCTTGGTAGTTCATAAAAATTAAACTGTTTTGCCAGTAACCAAAAGGGTGTTGCCTTCCTGACTTAATTCAGAATCCTACCTTATGTGATGGAGTTCTTCCAAGTGAAAATATGAAGTTTCTGCTTGTCTGCCTCATGAGCCCTTATAGTTCACATTCTTATAAACTTGTTTTCCAGGAGCCCGTCATTCCTGCTTAGCACTGCGAAAATGCGCTTTTGTTTCTTCTTTTAAATTTCTAGGTCAGGGATTCCCAACCCCGTGCCTGCTGGGTGCCATGGCGCCCGCGGCCCGATTTGTGTGCGCCCGCCATTATTTGACTGCATCAGAAGTTTTTCATAAACACTAAGTAAAACTATAATTTACTTTTATACATTTGTTAGAATTTTAAAATATTGTTTGAGTATCTACACGGGTTTATTATATTCGTTGGTATGTTTGCGATATCGTATGTATAAGTTTTTCCCTAGCTTTCGCCTTTGTACATTTTGCGTCGTGTTTAGCCGCTGCACTCTTTAAACTGTCCTCCACCCAACCGGGAGACGCCAAGTTGCCGTTTTCATTGCGGTTGCTGGACTGATCGGGTCGTGACGGTTAGCTAGGATCACAGTGTTTTGATAGATTTGATTTTAAATGAACTCAAAGCGGTAGGTAATCTATTATTATGGTGGCAATTTGATATGATATTGTAGTTCTATAACTATTTTTATTTTTATTTTTTTAGTCCTAAAATGAGTGGACCAAATAAGAGAAAACGAACCTATAATTTTAACACAGACTGGGAGGAATCATATTGTTTCATTAATTTAAAAGGTAAATGCGTTTGCCTGTTGTGTGGCAGTAGT
>PVKE010008241.1:0-48283 GCA_004027555.1 Craseonycteris thonglongyai | reverse complement strand
GGGGGGAGTGGGCACCAGATATATGGGGTTGGAGGGGGACCTGATTCTGGGTGGTGGGCACATAATGAGATGCATGGGTGATGTGATGTGGACTTGTACATCAGGAAACTATCTAATTGTTACCAACCAATGTCACCCCATTAAATTTAACAATAAAAAACAAACAAACAACTGAAATAATAGGTTTATCTTGTTCAAAAGATTTAAATTATTGATAAGAAAGAACATATGATTAAATACCTAAAATCATAAAAATGGTGTTTATGAGAATTATGAGAACCATGATTTTATTTATTTTATTAGACACATTTTAATATACTATTATGAAAATTTTCAAACATTCAGAGGAAATTAAAGAATTATGATGTCAAAAAAAAAAAAAAAACCGAAACAAGAAATAAGCATTAGTGAAGACTGAGTACATTTTGGTACTTCCTATGAAAGGTGGAAAATATGATTTCAGATACGAGAATAATACCAAGTCAATTGATATTATGTAGGTTTATGTAGAGGGGTTTCCACAGTAGGTCTCAATAAAAGCCATTATTTCCAACCTTCTAAATACAGAGAGACCTTTGGAAAATAGCTGTGGTGGGAATAATGTCAACAGTGTTTGGGGAAATGTCTCTGCTTCCAAAATGAGAGATGCTGGGAGGCTGCTCCTGCACAGACGTGTATTCCGGGAGAACAGGTCTCATTGCTGAAGGATGTGTCTCAGTTTGGGGTTGCAAGCAGGTCTCAAAGGAAATTCCAGAGAGTATATGCAGAAAATGTGTCTCTAGGACAAACCACAAGTTTAAGAGATACACACCCGATGTCAACAATGCTTACTTACAGAAGTGTGATGCACGGCCGATCAGCAGGCCTTGCTGGTGACCTAGGAAGAGAGTATCTCTGCTGATTCATGAACAGCATAGAAACACAAGAAGCTGTGTTTGGGATAAAGAAAAGAGCTCACTTCTCCTCCATTCATAAATCAATGGAGGCATCTTTTGAGCCTTACCTTGTGCCTCTGGTGAGAAACTAGAATAAATATATTTTTAAAGATTTATTTTCTTGTTTCAAGAGAAGGTGAGAGAGAGAGAGAGAGAGAGAGAGAGAGAGAGAGAGAGAGAATGGGGCAGGGCCCAGAGCAGTCGCCATAGCTGTACATCATTAGTTGTGACATGGTTTCATTCCACACAGGTGGCTGTGGGGCCACACAGGGTGAGAAGTGAACCGGGGGAGTCCGCATGGGAGGCAAGAACCTTCACCACTCTACAGTTACCAGTTGTGCTGCGGTTCCACCTACAGCATTGCACAGGCTGGGGCCAGGAATGGAACTCCAGACCTTGCCATTGTGAAGCAAATGCCCAACTGCTGAGCTATACCTGCATCCCTAGAATAAACCCTAATAATCAGCATGTGCCCGACGATGCAGGTTTCTCAGTCATCAACCAAACATAGGCCTATTCCTGGAGACAGTGATTGTATCTCCTTCTTCATATTTCCAAAGACTTGGGAGCGGCCAAGAGGGCTCCTAGAGAAAGGTTTGAAGTGAGCTTAATAGCTCCTCACTGCAGAGTAGGTTTAGCATACGCCCTCCAAAAGTGAATGACCCTATTAAGGTGTCTTCAGCACAAGATGTCAGGCTCTGTGACCCTCTTTAGGCTCTCAGGATCCTGGAGCTTGAGCAAGACTGACAGCAGGGAGAGGTTTAGCAGACAAATAAACGCACAGCACATTTCTCTGTTATTTGGGCCCACTTCTCAGTATTTCATCATGTCAAACATACGTCTATTTTGAATGAGTTTTGTTATTAGTTTTTAAATCATAAGAAATCTTAAAAGGAAATTGTCTTTTATTTCTTCTCAGAGTGAGTTTGCAGACACACGTGTATCGCTTATCAAACAAGGATATTGTCTCCTTCAATAACAACAACTTTCAAGGTGGTTTTCCCAGAAGCAGACCCTGAGATGAGAATTCTTAAGTGTTTTCTCAAGAAAGTGCTCCCACTATATAAAAAAAAAGGGGGGGGGGCGATGCTGGGATGGCTCAGCGGGTTAAGTGCTCGCTTTTCAGCTCTGGGGACCAAGGATCAAATCCCAGCCCGTGAGGACCCATATGCTGAACTGAGGTGTGCTTCCTATGCAGGAGGCCCCCCATTCAGTTCTTGCCCCCCGGTTCGGCCTCTGGCTCAAGGGGGCATGTCTCCCATGCAGGAGGCCCCCAGCCCAGTTCCCACCCTGCGCGGCCCCCACCCACCTGTGTGGAATGAAACCACGTCGAAAACTGATGATGTACAACTATGGAAACTGCTCTGAGCCCTCCCCCTTCTCTCTGTCTCTCTCTGTCTCTGTCTCTCTTTGTCTCTGTACAAACAAACAAACAAAACAAAACAAAACAAAATGCTCCCAGGGAAAACTGAGAAGGGCTCAGGGAAGCTGGAAGGGAAAAGAAAGTCAACAAAGGTATGGTCTCAGGCAAAGTCCTGACCAGTACAGCGGGACCCTGACATGCAGGGACTCGGAGCATAAGTGACTGCTCAGAGTTATCTCAACCTGGAACAAGGATTCAGACACCCTGAAGTCAGGGGGAGTCAACAACATAAAAGGTAAAAAGTATTTGAGAGGGACAAGCTAAGTGCTAGCAGCCTCTGCTATCATCAAGAAGAATGTGACAGAAGGGAGTGGAAGCAGAGTTATCAAAAAGTGAGAAAAGGGGAAGCTGGGATGGCTCAGTGGGTGAAGCGCTCACTTTGCAGCCCCGGGGACCGAGGATCGAATCCCGGCCCCAGCCCGTGCGGACCCATATGCTGAACTGGGGAGTGCCCCCAGGTCAGTTCTCACCAGGGTGAGACCCCGGCCCAGTTCCTGCCCTGTGCAGCCCCGCCCACCTGTGGAATGAAACTATGTGGAAAAACCAGTGATGTGCAACTATGGAGACTGTTCTGGGCTCTTCCCCTTCTCTCTGTCTCTGTATCTCGCTCTCTTTCTCAGTCAAAAACAATAAAAATAAATCTTGAAAAAAAAAAAGTGAGAGAAAGTGGGAGGGAGAGAAAAGCAGTTAAACATTCTTTTCAAAAATCAGAACAAAATCTCAGAACAGGAAAGCCAGGATGGCTCAGCAAGTTGAGCACTCGCTTTGCAGCCCTGGCCCCGAGGATCAAGTCCTGGCTCCGGCCCACGTGGACCCATATGCTGAACTGGGGTGTGCTTCCCATGCGGGAGAACCCCACCCAGTTCAATTCTCACCCCCAGTTTGGCCCCTGGCTCAAGGGGCCATGCCTCCCATGTGGGAGGCCCCCAGCCCAGTTCCCACCCCACCCAACTCCTGCCCACCTGTGTGGAAGGAACCATGTTGAAAAATTGATGATGTACAATTATGGAGACTGCTCTGGGCCCTCCCCCTTCTCTCTGTCTCTCTCTGTCTCTGTCAAAAACAATAAAATAAATCTTTTTTTTTTAAATCTCAGAACAGCACAGGGTGAAATGTTAGACTTTTATTAAGTGTGGTTGTCAGCCTCTAATATGGCCCCCAAAGATCCTCCCCTCCTGGTTTTCCTGCCTTTGTGTGTCTTCCTCCCACACTAGATCATGGTTGGTCTGTGTGAACAATGAAATATAGCAGAAGCGATGCTACATCACCTTCGCTAGGGTAGGTTATAAAAGACATATTTGTTTATTTGTCTCCCTCTTGGGACCTGGGTTCTGGGGGAAGCCAACTGCCATCTTGAGGAACTCAGACAGCCCTGTGGAAAGGCAAGCAACTGAGCCCTCCAGCCAACAGCCTTGTGAATAAGCTCTTGGAAGCAGATCCTCCACTCCCATTAAGACTTCATTTGGCTGCAGCCAATATTTTGACTGCAATCTCGTAGAGAACCTGAGCCAGAACCACCGAGCTAAGCCATTCCCAAATTTTTTGCCTTCAGAAACTGTGTGATAATAAATGTTTGCTGTTTTAAACCATTGTGTTTGGAAGTAATTTGTTACACAGCAATAGACAACTAATGCATGAATCATGTATTCAAAGCACTTATTGTGCCCTTATGGGTGGTACTGAATGCTAGGACCCAAACAAATCCAGACACCAAACTAAGGGGAGAGTTGAGAACCAGGCCAAGAGGAAAATGCAGGAAGCACCATGGGTAACAATGTCAATACAGCATCCTTGGGGAGTAGGGGAAGGGACTGGGAACATTCCCTTTGCTGTTGAATAAATATCTGCTTCCAATTTAGGAACAGGGCCTCCAATGAGAACAGAGCAGATTCCATGGGGTTAGAGAAAGCAGAAGAAAATATAAAACTGGAGTATTTTAGAAAGATTTTTATTATGATTAGAATAGAATAAAGGTTTTCCACCTAGCAAGGACACTTAACGTTATTTGGAAACTTATTTTTAGAGAACACCTTTGGTTTGCTATTCAATGACTATCCCCACCCATCTTTTCCATGGCAGAAGAGCCCACCCCTACTTTAGAGTCTAAAACGATGAGATAGTCACTCTCCCACCTCCACTGTAGCTTGGTCACTGCCAATGGGACCCAAAGGCGATCTGCAGAAGAGATTTTGGAAAGGTTTTCCTTAGAAAGAAAGACACACAGGGCAAAATGTCCCTTCTTTCCCACATTTATATCTTGTATGAGAATACACTACTTGGATTTGCAGCAGTGGTCTTGCTTTTATGAGGAGAAAGCCAAAATGTTCAGAGAAGCTGACCTCACTGAGTCACTGAATTAAAAAACCCCAGAACTGACCTTCATACTTCATCAGTGAGAATACAAAGCTCTACATTTTAGTTGGATATTCTATTACCTGCCACTAAATAGGTCTATTGTTATAGAGCAATCATCCTAAAATTGTGATTTAAAAGAAAAACAAGCATTGATTTGGCTCACAAATCTGGTAGTTGATTTGGCTCAGCTGGGTGATTAAGTGTGAGGGGATTAGGAGTGTCTTTGATATACTGTAGTTAGATGGTGGCTGGGACTAGGGTCATTTTTAAAAACATTTTTATTTCTATGTCTGGCACCTGGGCTGAGAAGATTCAGCAGTTTGGTGTTATAAGAGCTGGGACACTCCAAGTATTCTCTCTGTCTCTCTGTCTCTCTCTCTCATCTTCCTCTTCCTCTTCCTCTCACTCTCTCATTCTAACAGCCTCAGGGTAGTGAGGTAAGACCTCTTACATGGTAGCCTAATGCCCTGTAGAGATGTTCTAAATGAAACTAAGAGAAAAGGCAAGGCCTTTTCTAGCCTCTGAGGTAACACACTTATTCATCACATATTCTATTCACCACATAGTCACAAAGGTGAGCTCTGAATTCAAGGGAATGAAACAGACTTCTCCCCTTCGTGATGGGAGGAGTTTCGAATAAGTTTTGAATGTGTTGTAAATTGCCAAAGACATCCTAACTAGTGCATTTATGTTCCTCTGACAACTCTGGAGAAATACAGTATCTCTGGTTATCCCCTGTGGGATGATCTGGGAGGAATCCCTCACAAGACTCACATCATCCTTATTGGGGAAGCTGGTCTTCCTCAGATCCCTTCTAACCCTTTCATCTTTAATCACCCTTATCGAACACCTCCAGAGCCCAAAATGGGCCCTGGCCTGGAGGTGACTCAAGCCAGTTAGAAGGATAAGGCTTTCCAGACAGTGACCTGGGAGGAGTGAACAGTCCCTGTAATGCCAAAGTGATTAATTTAAAGGGGGGTGATATTTTAATATCTAATGGTTCATAACTGGCTCTTTTGAAGAGTGGGGTTTGTGTTTTCCCTAGCCTTGTTAGCTAAGAAGCCAAAAGTCTATTGAATACCAGTTGTGGTAATTCCATTGTATTTGGGTTCCATCCTCCCAAAAGCAGACACTGAAATGAAGAATTAGGTGTACATGACTTATTTGTGATCCCAAGAAGCACTGGAAGGGGCAAGGAATGGAGACAAGAAAAGGAAAAGAGCTAAACAAGAAGTGGTATGATAATCAACAAGCAAGTATCCCTGCCAGCAACTAAGGACCTCCAAGTGACAGTGTTGAACTATGTCTAGCTCTTTCATGGACAGTCAAGGAACTTTTTGGTCTTTGTCCACCATCCTATCCCTCATCAATTGGAAGTCACTCCTGGAGGTGCTAACTCCCTAGCGCCTCTAGGCTGCCCCCTAGAAAGACACAGAATGCCATTGGCATGTCCAGGCATTGTCCATAGGAGGCCAAGGGAATGTGGCAGGGCACTGGCAGCACCCAACCACCAGCTTCTGATCCAAACACCCTTTTCCTGTATCTACCATAGCAGACTTTTCATCACATCAAATTCTTTCTTAGAAGTAGGCAAGAAGAGTACACATTATTTTTCAAAAACAAGATTCATTCATTAGAGTTGGTCACATATTACTTTGGAGTGTATGAAAGAAGTCAGCCTTGGATGTGTACAACAGAGGCACCACAGCACATCTTAGCTGATTATGATTCAGGCTGATCAAAAGCCCACAGACGAGAAAAGTGCTCACCTACTGCAGACCCCTGACGCTAGTTGACTCATTAACCAGGAACTGATTACCCAGATCTCTTGCTGCTCCACCACCCCCACAGCTGCTGCCTTTCCCCCTTTCACTGCTCATTAGCACCCATGGCAAAGGAGGAGCTATGGGTGAGATCCAAAGCTCAGGAGTCCTTTTTCTTTTATTTGATTCAGACCAGAATGAAGTTTGAAACTAGTAATAGATAATATAATAGTTTTCATTTTCTTTATTGTGGTAAAATATACATAACATAACATTTACCACTTCAACCATTTTTAAGTGTACAGTTCAGTGGCATTAAGTATATCCCCATCATTGTGCAACCATCACCACCATCCATCTCCAGAATTTTTTCAACAGATTGTAGAATCGTGTCCCTATTCTTCGTTTATTCAGATTTTCAAGACTTTACTGAATTAAGTAAACTGTCACTTCTAAGAGCTAAGAATAAGTCTACTTTTTGATATTTTTTTTATCAAATATTAAAAAGCAAGATGTAGTATCAGATAGATATTGCTACATAATAAGCTAGCCCACAATATAAAGGCTTAAAATAACCATCATTTATTTAGTCACTATCCTAAGAAATGATGGTTGGGGCTGGTCTCTGCTGGAATCAGCCTGTTTGAACTAGACATGGTTGATGTTGGCTGGGCACACTCACGTGTCTGCTGGGGTCTGGCTGGTGTGAGGCGGCTCAGCTGAGACAGCTTGTCTCAGCTCCATATGGTCTCTCAACTTCCACCAGGCTTATTCAGCATGGCAGCTCAATGGGATCTCCAGAGCAAGGAGAGGGCCAATGCTGAGGTTCTTATAATGTCTCTCTTTACATCACATTTGCTACTGTCTTATTGCCCACCGCAAGTTATATGGCCAAGTCTATAGTCAGTGTGATAAAAACTACCAAAAGGCCTATAATAAGGAGGCGTGAACAAATTAGTGCCATTCCTATAATTAATCCACCATAGATATTATCTTTTCTGGGGTAGAATTCTTTATGAAGATCATTCTTCTGAGACCACCTTAATTTGTTACAGTATGCCAGCCCTTTTCTGATGCCCAAACAGTCTCAAATGCTGAATTTTTATAGCTGACATAATTGGGCCATCAGTATTTTTGACCCCAGCAGTTGGCTATCTTTATGATCCAACAAAATCACTGAATCTAAACCCCATTTTTCTTCTGACCCAACTAGGTGGAGGTCTGTTTGGCCATTGTGTTAATATTACCACTTTTTTTTTTTAAGGTGAAGTGGCAAAGTTTATTAAGAAAGGGAAGGAGTAAAAGCTCTCAAAGCAAGAGGGGACACCTGTAAATGAAATGCCCATGGAAAAAATGAAAGCTCTCTAATGAGAGGGGACACCCGAAAGTGGAATGCCCACTGAAAGAAGGAAAACTCTCTGACAAGAGTGGGCACCTGAAATTGAAATGCCTGCAATATTACCACTTCTGATGGTCATTTGCATCATATCTCCTTCTCTTGAAAAAAAAAATCAATGTGTCAGAAGACACTTATACTATGGGAGAGGAATAATGAAAGAAGAGAGAAAAACCTTCCCCCTTCCATTTTTAAACATCTCTGATCCATGCCATGTTCTCATCAGTACAGTGGGCTAGTCAAGAAATGAAATCAGGTCTGTCTGGGAAATTAATCCATCACCTATCAAATGATATACACATGTCATAGGGTTCTGATGAACATTAAAAGATACGATGTACCTGTCACATAATAGGCTTTCAACAAATTGTCCATTTGCTCCTTAAACCAAGTTTCCACAGCCAAAATGTTTAGTGTTTCCTAGCAGAGCTAGGCCAGTGATTTTTTTTTAAGGAAACATAAAAAAGTCTTCTGTGAGCCCTCCTTGCTGGCTGACATGAGGTAGGCAGTATCTATTTTCTGATCTCAGAGTTACCAATGGATTGTGACTCCTAACCCCTAAATTCTGGCTCCAGCCTTTACACAGAGAGCTTAACCTGAAAGGGCTGATTCCTAAAAGATTAAAAGTCAGAAGACAAGGGATGCTAGGATAGTTCAGCGGTTGAGCACTTGCCTCCCAATCATGAGGTCCAGGGTTCAATTCCAGGTCCCTGCCTGAAATGTGGGAGGCCCCTGGCTCAGTTTTCACACCCTGTGGCCCCACATTCACTTGTGTAGAATGAAACCATGTCACAGCTAATGATGTACAACTGTGGAGACTGCTCTGGGCTCTCTCTCTCAAAACAGAAAAAAAAAAAAAAAAGTCTTAAAAAAATAAAGTAAAACTCAGAAGGTGGGGAAGCCAGGGTGGCTCAGTGGGGTAAGAGCTCACTTTGCAGCCCCAGGGACAGAGGATCAAATCCCAGTCCCGGTCTGTGTGGACCCACATGCCGAACAAGGGTGTGCCTGCCATGTGGGAGGCGTCCAATTCGGTTCTCACCCCCCAGTTCAGCCCCTGGCTCAAGGTGGTGTGCCTCCCATGCAGGAGGCCCCCAGCCCTGCACAGCCCCTGCCCACCTGTGTGGAATGAAACCATGTCAACAACTGATGACGTACAACTCTGGAGACTGCTCTGGGCCCTCTCCCTTCTCTCTATATATAGTAAATATATCTCTCTGTCTCTGTCTCATTCTGTCTCTGTCAAAAACAATAAAATAAATCTTAAAAAAAAAAAACATGCAGTAGGCAAGGGAGCATATTATTCCCAGGATCCTTACAACACCTCCAGATGACTAGTCTCACTTCCTGGGCTCTAGTTCAGTCCAGAGGATCTGTAGACAAGTAAAGTAGCCACCATCTAGACCAGGCATGTCCAACCTGTGGCCCAGGACGGCTTTGAATGAGGCCCAACACAAACTCTTAAGACATTATGAGATTTTTTGTGACCTCTTTTTTTTAGCTCATCAGCTATTGTTGTATTGGTATATTTTATGTGTGGCCTAAGACAATTCTTCTTTCAATATGGCACAGGGAAGCCAAAAGTTTGGACACCACTGTCTAGACCAAACCATCTGCAGAACCGAGGAAGAAAAGAAGATCAGGGATGAAAGGAATTATATGTCCATTGCCCCAACAATATGCTTTTGTTTATTAATTTAGAACAATGTTTTATTATTAAGCACATGGTCATTTTTTTAATGATCCATAAGAGTACCAAAAAAGAAAAAAAAAAATCTTTCTGCCTGGAAATCACAACTCCTCTCTATGCACTTACAGCTCATATGTCCAAAACATAAAGAGGTAGTCAATGAGGAGAAAAATATCTTATTTTTTACTTGTTTATTTTGTTATCTAACCATTGGACCCCAAATCTTTCACTGGAAAAGTCCATAAGGGCATGAACTTTGATTATCTCATTCACTACAAACTCCTCAGAGTCCAACACAATATCTGGCACATAGGGGACTCTCAAAACATATGCTGAATGTTCAAATAGTTCTCCTGGATGTCTTAGGATTCTTTCATCTTGGAATTACATCCAGGATACAGTTTAGTGTTGATCACTGCACATCATTTTTTTCTGGGACATTTTGTTCTATCAATATTTTCTCATTTTAGTAAAGTTTTCTTCTATTTATCCTTGAGTATCTTGTTTCATTTTCCTGTTTTCTTTTTCAGAAACTATAATTATGGATAGGAGGGTCTTCTTTGTCTCCCATATCTAGCCTCTTCTTTGCAATAATTATTTACAGTTGACTTTTCTGTTTCATTTTTTTGTGATGATCTCAAGTCTACACACCATCTCTGTATTTTCATCTTGATTTTCCAGAATGCTTTTTCTGTACCTTTAATTTCCTTACTCAAAGTGCACGTGTTTCCTCCAGTTTTGTGTTCCTGGATCAGCATTGCTCACAGCAAGCTCTTTAGGGTGCATATCCTCTGGGGTGTGATTAGTTTCTGGCTGTCATTCTTCCTCACTCCCCTCGCTTCCTCTTAGGGAGTTTTCCATGAGTATAAGGCCAGGTCACAGGCAACAGAAACAGACTATCAGCATTCCAATTTTTTTTAGCTACCCCTCCAGTCTTGACCTCACTACGAAGAGTGGATACTTTCTCTGCTCATAGAGATAAAAAGTATTCCTTACCTCTCCCCTGGGCTGCCTATGAAACTGGATCTCAGCTTTCTAAGAGTCCTTGGGTATGTTCTTGGTATTGACAAGTACTTTTGAAGAAATACATATTCTTATCAGAGCTTGAAGCAGCATGTATCAACTGTTGGCTTATTCCCTCATCTCAGTCTAGATTTCTTGGCATTTGCCAGGAATGTTTCATAGTTTGTGGTGTGATGCTGTTGCAGATTCCTACTTCATTGATGAGGGGTTGTTTTCCCTCTGCCTTTTATCCCTTTTGTTAATTTAGATGGAGTTCAAACGAGAGGTAGAACAAAGATACCACTATTTTTACACCACTACTAGGTTGACCAGAAGGGTCAGACTTGGACCTAATGAATCATACTTTTGCAATTGGGAATTATGGGTCTAAAGCCAGCTGAATGCCTATGATTCTCTAACTTCTCAAGTTCACCTTCCCCAGCCATCTATCTCTGTGGTGAAAACACTGCTTAATGCATACACCACGTGCCTTACTAAGGATGGTTTCTAAGGCAGTTTTCTCTCTGTCATAGTAAGTACAATGTGACCCTGGATGCCTGGGCCACACATCCATTAATATTTATGCTTCCTAAGAGAGTGATGGGGTGTCCCAATGATTTGTGGGCATGAGCAGGTGCCCCTAATGAAAGGAAAAGTAGGAGACCTCTCTTGGGGAATAGCAGCTTTCAGTCTTTCTGTCATAGAAAAGAAGAATCTGTGTTGGTGAGGGAAATATCCACAGCCTTCATGGAGTAATCTCAGCCTACTCAATTGGCTAACTTGGATTACTATTGTGGAAAGGGTTAGAGAAAACATGGAGAAGTTGCTGATGCCCCCAGGTGGAGGGAAGAGAGCTTTTGCTTTCCCCAGCCAGAAGCTTCCCTGCTGCTGAGAGAAGTTATTCCACTGGCACATTGCACACATCCCAAGTCTTCCAAGTTTATTTCCTTGCACAACCAGATTCTAATTCTCTGCTCCTGACATGTTGTCTCCTACTCATAAACTTATCTTCAATGCATAAAACCTCACTAAAATATCATTGGTCATTATCCACATTGGCTGTAAAATGCAATATCCACTTTAATCTTTCATTTAGCTATCAAGTTGTGACAGCAGAAAGAAACAACCAATCTTATAGGGTGGGATCAGGGCACTACCAATTTCTGGCTGGCTGAATTTTCTATGTCTCTGGTTCAACTAGCACATGGGAATGCACTCTGACAATGGGAGGTTGAAGTATCTACTATTCAATGAATTGACAGTGCTGAAGTGTTTATATTTTATGTAGTTTGTAGTCTCTTTAAACATCTGGCAATGTCCACTTCCACGGATTCTGCTGATCACATACAGTGACTCCTCCAATGCACACATTTAGAATGTGTCATTTCTGCAAATTCTACTCGTATGCATAAAGTAGGAAGAATTATGGTAGGAGTTCAAGCTGATGTGACCCCTGGTCTGCTGAGTGAGGCCCTTGGTCAGATAAGGATGTTCATTGATTTGTTTAATATGGTGATTTTAACATATGTCTGCAATTTTTTTTTATTCTTATCCCATCAAAAGTTAAGGAATCTAATTCCCCTCTTACGGAATATGAACTGCCCTCAACGATTCATTTCTAACAGATACAATGTGGCAGAAGTATCTCTGAGTGACTTCTGAGGTAAGTCACAAAAGATGCAGCTCCCATGTGACTGGTTCCACTCTCAGAATTCAGACACCACATTGTGAGGGCATGCAGAGAGGCTATGCAAAGATGTCCCAGCCAACAGCCCAGCCTATGTCCAGCCAACAGCCAGCATCGACCATCAGACATATGATTAAGGAGCTTTTAGCTAAATCCAGCTCCCAGCTTTTAAGCTGCCCAGTATATACCACCCAGAGCATGGATGAGCAACCCTGCTGTATTTGTCTACAAAGTGATCATAATGAAGTACCACAGATTTGGATGCTTAAACAACAAAGATTTATTTTCTTACAGTTCTGGAGGCTGAATGTCCAAGACCAAGGTGTAGGCTGGGCTGATGCTTTCTGAAGGCTAGAAGGAAGGATCTGTACCAAGCCTTTCTTGTTGATTTGAGATAATCATCTTTTCTCTTCTGTGCCTTCACATTGTCTCCCCTCTGTCCATGTTGGCATCCAAACGTCCTCTTCTTATAAGGACACCAGTCATATTGGAGTAAGGACCATCCTAATGAGCTTGTTTTAAACTTCATTGTCTCTGTAAAGATACTGGGATTACAATTACAACATAACTTTATTGGGGGAACACTATTCAGCCTATATCACCACCTAAGCCTGTATAAACTGCAAACTGACGAGCGAACTAAAGGCTGTCATTGTCTTGAGACACTCAGACTTGGAGTAGTTTGTTATGCAACAGAAGATAACCAACTCACCTAAGGTAGATGAGTGACTTAGTTTCTGGTGATTATTTCAGAATTTATCCAGCAAATAACTCTGACAGCAGGGCCACATCATTTGGGGATGGTGTTTACAGGACGAAGGACATTCATAGGCAAAAACCCAAAAGACAGTTGCAGGGATCACATGTTCAGTGCTATCTCTGTTCTGTTTTAATTTTGCTCTTAGATTGCAAGGAATGGTACTCACTGAGGCTGCCTCCAATTAAAGAGATGAGGAGGGCAAGTTTTTCTAAGAACGAGCATGCAGCAGCAGAGGGATGCAGTCAAGTAGAAATCTAAGGCTAGTTCTGGGCTACTTGACCTTGAGAACTGCTCTGGAAGCAAGGAGGACTGGGGCCCTTGACAGAGGTGAAATATAGTACTAACAGCAGACCTTCCTGAGCACACAGCCTTGTTCAAACCCAGGATCCACCTGGTACTAGTTGTGTCATCCTGGGAAAGTCACTTAATCTCTTCATGTTTCTGCTTCTTTATCTGTTAAAACAGATAACACTATTACTTATTGTATGAGGTTGTAATCTAAGGTCATTTATGTTATAGTCCCATTCATTGATTTTTTATTTTACTTCCCTTGCCTTTGGGGTCAAGTTCATAAAGTGATCTCCGAGCCCAAGGTCTATAAGTTTAGTGCCGATGCCTTCTTCTATGCACTTTATAGTTTCAGATCTTGTGTGGAGGTCCTTAATCCACTTTGAGTTAATTTTGGTATATGGTGACAGTGCACAGTCCAGATTCATTCTTTTGCATATGGTTTTCCAATTTTCCCAGCACCATTTACTGAAGAGGCTTTCTTTTCCCCATTTTATATTTTTTGCTCCTTTTTCAAAGATTATCTGCCCATATATTTGTGGGTTTATTTCTGGGTTTTTGATTCTGTTCCATTGGTCTGTATGTCTGTTTTTCTGCCAATACCAAGCTGTTATGATTATTGACGCTTTGTAATATAGACTGAAGTCAGGGAACATGATGCTTCCAGCCTTTTTTTTTTTTTTCCCCGGATGATTGCTTTGGCAATTTGGGGACTTTTGTGGTTCCATATGAATCTGATCATTTTTTTTAAATCTATTTCTTGAAAGAATGTCTGTGGGACTTTGATGGAAATTGCATTAAATCTGTATATTGCTTTGAGTAATATGGCCATTTTAATTATGTTGATTCTTCCAATCCATAAATATGGAATAGCCTTTCATTTCTTTGTATCTTTTTCAATTTCTTTTAATAGTGTCTTATAGTTTTCCATGTATAAGTCCTTCATGTTCTTTGTTAAGTTTATTCCTAAGTATTTTATTTTTGTTTTGATTGCAAATGGTATCATTTTTCTCATTTCTTTTTCTGAAGTTTCATTGTTTGTGTATAAAAAAGCTGTGGATTTTTGTGCATTGATTTTGTATCCTGCAAATTTACTGTATTCATTTATTATTTCTAACAGTTTTCTGGTGGAGTTTTTGGGGGTTTCTATATAAAGGATCATATCATCTGCAAAAAGTGACAGTTTAACTTCATTTCCAATTTGAATGCCTTTTATTTCTTTTTCCTGCCTAATGGCTCTGGCTAGGACTTCCAGCACTGTGTTCAATAGCAGTGGTGACAGAGGACATCCCTGTCTCATTCCTGATTTTAGAAGAAAAGGTTTCAGTTTTTCCCCATTCAGTATGACATTCACTGAGGGTTTGTCACATATGGCCTTTATTATGTTGAGGTATTTTCTTTCTATACCCATTTTATTAAGTGTTTTGCTCATAAATAGATGTTGTATCTTGCCGAATGCTTTTTCTGCATCAATTGATATAATCATACGATTTTTATCTTTAATTTTGTTTATGTGGTGTATCACATTAATCAATTTGTGTGTGTTGAACCATCCTTGTGCCCCTGGGATGAATCCCACTTGATCATGATATATAATCTTCTTAATGCATTGTTGTATTCTATTTGCTAGTATTTTGTTTAGGATTTTTGCATCAGTGTTCAGCAGAGATATTGGTTTATAGTTTTCTTTCTTTGTGACATTCTTGCCAGGCTTTGGTATTAGGGTAATGTTGGCCTCATAGAATGAGTTGGAAAGTATTGCCTCTTCTTCAATTTTTTGGAAAAGTTTGATGAGGATAGGTGTTAGTTCCTCTTTGAATGCTTGGTAAAACTCTCTAATGAGACAATCTGGTCCTGGCCTCTTGCTTTTGAGAAGGTTTTGGATGACTGTTTCAATTTCCTTACTGTTGATTGGTTTGTTTAGGTTATCCAGTTCTTCTTGATTCAGGCTAGGTTGACTATATGTTTCTAAAAACTTGTCTATTTCTTATAGGTTGCAAAATTTGGTGGCATATAGTCCTTCATGGTATTTTTGTGTTATCCTTTGTATTTCTGTGGTATCTGTTGTAATTTCCCCTCTTTCATTTCTAATTCGGATTATTTGTGTGTTTTCTCTTTTTCCCTTGGTAAGTCTAGGCAGGGGTTCTTCAATTTTGTTAATTTTTTCAAAGAACCAGCTCTTTGTTGTATTAATTTTTTCTATTGTTTTTTAATTCTCTATTTTATTTAGTTCTGCTTTAATTTTTATTATTTCTTTCCTTCTGCTGACTTTGGGTATTTTTTGTTCTTCTTTTCTTAGTTCTTAAAGATGTGATATTAGGTTGTTTACTTGTAATTTGTCTTGTTTCTTGAGAAAGGCCTGTAGTGATATAAATTTCCCTCTTATTACTGCTTTTGCTGCATCCCAGTAATTTTGGTACATTGTGTTTGCATTGTCACTTGTTTCTATGTATTTTTAAATCTCTTCTTTTATTTCTTCTTTGATCCAGTCATTTTTTAATAAAATGTTGTTTAATCTCCCTGTATATGTGGTTTTTCCTGCTTTCTTTTTGTAGTTAATCTCCAATTTTAAAGCTTTGTGATCAGAGAATACAGTTGGTATGATTTCAATTTTCTTAAATTTGATGAGGCTAGCTTTGTGTCCCAGCATATGGTCTATCCTTGAAAACGTTCCAGGTGTACCAGAAAAAAATGTATAGTTTTGTGTTTTAGGATAAAGTGTCCTGTAAATGTCAATTATGTCCAGTTGCTGTAATTTAAAGCTGATATTTCTTTGTTTATTTTCTGTTTGGATGATCTGTCCATGGCTGTCAATGGGGTGTTTAAGTCCCCTACTATAATTGTGTTTTTGTCAGTTTCTCCTTTTAGATCTGTTAGTAGTTGCTTTGTAAATTTTGCTGCTTCTTGGTTGTGGGCATATGTATTAATAAGTATAATATCTTCTTGTTGTATTGTCCCCTTTATCATTCTGAAATGTCCATTTTTGTCTCTTATTATCTTTGATCTTGAAGTCTGCTTTGTCAGATATAAGTATGGCTACACCTGCTTTTCTCTGGGTGCCATTTGCTTGGAATATTTTTTTTTCCACCTTTTACCTTGAGTCTGTGTATCTCCTTGTGGCTGAGGCATGTCTCTTGTAGACAGTATAAGGTTGGTTTTTGTTCTTTAATCCAGTTTGCTACTCTGTGTCTTTTTATCTGTGAGTTCAGTCCATTTACATTTAGGGTAATGATTGATATATGAGGATTTCCTATAGCCATTTTATGTTTTGTTTTCTGGTAGCTTTTTTTATTGCTTCTTTGCTTTTTTATTCCCATTGATTATTTTAGTTTGATGGTGCTTATGACTGTTTTTTCTGTATTCTCATCTTTTGTTTTTATGTGGCCCAGCTCTAAGTTCTTTTTCAGTGGTTACCATGAACTTTACATACAAGAAAGTTTCATATATGCAGTGGTTCCTTTTCTTAAGGATGTTTCTTATCTCCATTCTCTTTGGGAACTTAAGTCTTTACTTCCTCCCCTTTTTATATTTTTGTTGTTTCAGTTTATCCCTGTTTACTTTTACTTTTTGTTTCAGGTCCAATCGCCTCCTTCAGTATTTCATTTCCTCTTGACACTCATCATTCCCATGCAAGTCAGCAACTTTAGAGGGGGCTTTCTATGGGCCAAAAGGGCACACTTAGCTTCTCAACCAATGACAAACAAGAGTTGGCAGATACATATTTTAGTTTCCTTGCCTGTTTGGTAGGATAACTCTGTGATGTTCCACGTCACCTCCCAGATATCTCCAGAAGGCTTGAGCCCCAGTTACCCACATCTGTAACCTGTTAATTAATGTATGCGTGCTGGTCTCACTTCTATTCTTCTTCAACTGTACTTTCTGGAGTCATCCCTCAAATAAACTACTTGCGCTCAAAACTTTGTCTGAGGGTCTGCTTCTGGAGAACTGAAAACAAAGATCCCTTTCAACAAAAGCAAGGGGTGAGGCAATGTTAGTAAGACAGAGGCAAGAAATCAAGGCGCAGGGAAAGGCCTGGATTGAGAGACATAGATCCACTCATGTGGTTATCACTTAAACCATCAGGTGCAAGTGTGGTTACCTCTAGAGCTGCAGAGAAAAGCAGGCTGCTGATGGAGAGGTGCAGCCATCATGAAAGTGGCTACTTGTAAATCAGATTCCTGGCTACCATTCTGAAAATGTTTCATTCTTCTATTTTTGATCTCAGTCATTATTGAATCATTAATAATGATTTATATGACATTGACTTTTTCAGAAATCTTGACTAACTCTTTGACAAGAGATTAATAAAGAGTGGGACTTCAGATGTCAAGTTTTTATGAGCAGAAGTGTCCAAGGCCATCTCTAGATGGGTATTCTTGGCTGCATTCACCATGCTGTTCAGAGACTGAAAAGCAATTGTTTAGCTGGGCAGAGAGAGCCCAGCTGAATTAAATTGACCTGCATGATACAGAAAGTAGCACTGAGCACACTTAAGTAAGAGGTCTTTGAAAGAAATCTATTTTATTGTAGCTGAATGCTGAAATTATTTTAAGGGAGTGATTATCATCAGTCTAATTATTTAAAATGCATGAATAATGTCAACATCTAAAATTAAGACACACTGGGAAAACAACATGCTTGGCCTTTAAAAAATGCTAAGAGCATCTTTATTTCTTTCTGGGGGTTTTTTCTTTCTTTTTTTCACAAACATGAATTCAATTGTGTTCAAAAGCCAGTTCTTATGCCTATGTTCTGAAAAGAGGGAAGACATTTCCATTTGTAGTAGAAAACCATGACCCTCACTTAATTCAGATACATATATATCTAAAAGCACTTTCATTCCAAATATAATTACTACTCTGCAGAAAAATCTGGTGTGATTCTCTTTATTTGGTGGAATGGTAAACCTGTGTTTAATTTCAAATAACTATCAGCTTCCCTCATGAAGACAGTGGACACATTAGGGAAAAGCAGTTTTCACAATAAGAAAAGCCAGGACACACGGAAATTCTTTCCATGTAGGCTTCTGGCTGAAGTTCTTAACTCCTATACAGAGTTTGAACCCTTTCACCATTTGGGCAGTGAATGAACAAACACGTGTTTAAAAACCCTCTGCAGGGGGTGCACGGGTAGCTCAGTGGTTGAGCTCTTGCCTTGCAATAGTGAGGTCCAGGGTTCAATTCTCAACCAGACCTGTGCAACCCCATATGCTGAATTGCAGCCCAACTGGTAACTGCCAGGATGGCTTGGCAATGAAGGTTCTTACCTCCCAGGTGGGAGGTTGCTGGTTCAATTGCTGCCCTGCCTGGCCCTACATCCACTTGTGTGGAATGAAACCATGTCACCACTAATGATGTACAACTAGGGAGACTGCTCTGGGCCCTCCTCCCTTCTCTTTCTTGCCTTCTCTCAAAACAATAAAATACATTTTAAAAACAAAATAAAATAGAACCCCTCTGCAGCCTGCAAGGCCTGCCCTTATACACATGTGGCTCTGAGAGTGCTGTGGTCATGGTCAGAGCAAAGCTGAAATCCTTCCCTTGAAAGGTCTGTCACAGGCTTCTCCCGAAGTCAGTGTTTGCTGGAAAGGCAGCAAATCTTTGCTCTTCAAAAGGACCTTTGTGTACTAACTCACTCCCACCTACTGTGCATGTAAATTATTCATCAGTGATAGGGCCTCTGTCTATGACTTTGATCCTTTGCTTCCCCTGGATACCACAAGGAACATGATAAGGCTGGTGGGTTATGGGAGGGCCTTTGATCTCCAATTCACAAATGACATTTCACGGTGGAACATCTGGGACCCCTCTGTAGCTGCAGGGTGGGTCAGAGGGAGCAGAGTTTGGAGATTCTGAGATGTCCATCTCCTTGCATCAAACTGTCTTTATGACAAAATGGAATGGTGTCAGAGATGGGCAACTGTTCACACACAACCATTCAAAGGGCAGAATTCTGATGATTCAAACATACAATTCTCCAGAATTTGTTTCAGAGGAATCACACAAAGTCTCATCCTAGGGAGTTTCAGGATAAATAGAAGTCATTTGGGGAGAAAATGATGGACAAATGAGGGAAAGAAACCCCCCTCCCCATTTTTTTCTCCTTCTTACAAGGTAAAGATGAGTTTTTTCTTATAGAATGGAGTAAAATGTAGGGCACAGAGAATACTGGAAGGAAGGAAAAGGGAAAGGTCTGCATTTCTCACAGCTCTGACCTGATCCCTCCCTGCAGTTTGTCATCAAACTATTAGTGACTGCTGATTATGTCTGGCATTGAATCTTCAGAGTGCTCACAGTTTAGAGACCAAGGACAGTGGACTCCCTTTCATAATGGCAGTGTAAACCACTTTGCATTAAGTAGGAATAATAACCTTTTAAAAAAAGAATGTGTCAAAATAATTACATTTCTCTTTGCTTTTCTTTCTTCCACACCTGAGCAAGCGCATCAGCCTCACTTGACTGGATGAAAGGACTTTTCTCAGGGAGGGCTGTTCCAAGAGGAAGCACACACAACAGGAAGGAATCTTTCATTCTGTCATGGCCTCCTGGGATTCTCAGTGCAGCGTGAGCTAATCCTACCAGCCTTTGGGGATTTGCCCGAGCCTCTTCTTTCTCATTTGATTGTTTACCCTACAAATGTCCCATGACGTCTGAGATGCTGTCAATATTTCCACCATTCCCTCACATTTCCTCTACTTATTTCTTCTTCTCTTTCTTTATTTAACTGAAGATAATATCTTCTGAAATGCTATTTTTTTCTTACTTTTAAAAATATTTTATTTTATTGTTTGAGAGAAGGTGAGAGAGAAAGAAATGGGGAGGGCCTAGAGCAGTTTCCATAGTTGTATATCTTTAGTTGTGACACAGTTTCATTCCATGCAGGTGGATGTGAGACCATGAGGGGCTGGAACCAAATAGGGTTTGTCCTGAATGGGAGGTGAGAAGCTTCTTCATGAGCCATCCCAGCAGTTACCAGTTGCACTGCAGTTCAGCATATGGGTTTGCATGGGCCAGGGCCAGGAATCAATCCCCAGACCTCGCTATTGTGAGGCAAGTGCACAACCACTGAGCTATCCCAGCATCCCCTGAAATGTTCATTCTTTCCTGGGAAGTCAAATTTTAAATAGAAAAATTAGTAGTAGCTCTGATGTAGGTGTCATTATTTTGGGTAAAAGTCTTTTCAGATGTATTTTAAATCCACTTTTAGAATTCAAAATAAAGCCCACTAATGTATTTCAATGGTACGTTTAAAATGCAACGACATTGTCCTCAGTGTGGTGTGTCTGATGAAGGTTACCCGGATGGCTTAGTTTACAATTGATATCATGAGTGGCTTAAAGTACATTTTATCAAGTGTTTATATCTAATGAGATATTCAGGGGGCAGATCATTTTTTATATGATATAGCCTGATGTGCAAATTATCTCATCTCTATAAAGCAGAGAGAACCATTTTAACTTGGTAAAGTGGGAACAGAGTATTGGAATTTCTTGTGTGTTTTCTGATAGTATGAAAAATAAATAGCCTGGATGTCTCAGAAAGTAAGAATCACTAAGCTGAGGAGGAAAATAATGGATATACATATACACACACTCACATATACGAGGGCTGTCCAGAAAAATACCCAGCCATCATATCATGCCTCTATTTTTCATATCACATGGCTGGATACTTTCCGACAGCCCCTTACTTTTAGCTTCTTCCACGCTGCTTTCCCACGTGGGAGGAAAGAGAGGTGTTCCCAGAGTGTGAGCAAAGCAAATAGGCAGGGTGAGTTAGTGATACATTGGTGACTGTTACTTCTCCTTCCTCCTTCTGGCCACTGTGGTTCCTGACTATGGAAGGGTTTCATCTAATGGCGGGTAGATGTCTTCCAGATGCGTGCTGTGCCCACCGCTCCAACCCCACCATCACTCCTCTGCCATCCTGGGCAGCCTAATTACATATGCGCAGGGCGGCATTTCTAAGTTTGCTTGAAAGCTCTGACTGATGGGATTGGACGATTAAGACCATGGTTCCTAAAGAGCTATGTGTTTGCTTGCGACATTGAATTATGAGCTGAGGAGGGGGGTCTTCAAATGAGAAAAATACCATAGTCTGCAATTGAACCCACCTCCCAATCGCAAAACTGCCTCCAGGAGCCACTCCGCAGGGCGACCACGTCTGAGTTGGCCTCCTGCTTGTCTGTTATATCAGGGAAGGGGGGCGGGGTGGGACGGGGAGCCAGATGAGCGTGACTGCTGTCATTTTGGCAAGGCCACTGCCAGGGGGCAGACCTCTGGACCCACCACCGCCCTGGACTTGCGGGCCCCACGGGGCGCTTTCACCGCTGCTGCACCGGCAAGCTCAGCAGGCAGCTTTGTATTCAGGCCACCTGGGAGGAGGCTGCAAACCTTCAGATCCCAGCTCACACCCGCCGGCTTCCCTCTGCCCACAAACTTCTTCTAATTAAGCCTCCATCTAATTACAAGGCGTACCACCAAATATGTCTCCAGATGCTTCCGATGCAGCCTGTGGGCGCTGGTCAAAGCTGGCGAGGCTTCTGATCAGGGATGCTGGCCCTGCGGAGCGGGCGCGTGGTCCCCTCTCGCCTGCATGCGCCGTCTCCAAGTACTGCTCAATCCACCCGCACTCATTTGTGCTGTCTCCTGGCGAAGGCACAGAGCGTAATTACTAAAGTTAAGAAAACATCCCTGTAATTAGCCAGGCAACTCTAAGCACAAGAAATGGAAATTAGTCACAGTATCATAAATTAGTTTGTGCATACATTACATTCCAGGATGGCCCTGGGGGCCTAATGTTTGCAGTCTTTGGCCAGCAAACCCCTGTATCTCAATAAAGCATTCCTCCCCAGTGACCACAGCACAGGAAGGGGAGTTTTGCTTGAATTACAATTTTTTAATTCTTTTGCTAACAGCAACCAGAATTAAGCCTAACTTTGGGGGTGGGGGAAGGGAGACAAATGCACAGTGATTTTCTTGTTGATTTTATTTTCGTTGATGGGCATCTATTAACCTAGGACCACCAAGATGGCCCCAACCAGTGGGCTCGTCAATTGTATTGTTTCACTCATTAGGAGCAGTAGTTACAAACTCTTTAAATCACCCTGATTTTGAACTATTCTCACAGTCACTCCTAGCAAAAGGCAGGAAATTGGACTCAGGCACACACAACACAGCATTTGCATCAAAATAATACAGTGGGCAGCAGCAAGCCACAATCACATCACTCAGAAGGAAGGAATAGAATACAAATTAAAGGAAGAATGTAAATTTTTGCCATTAAGCTTCAATGACCATTTGCAGTGGTGCAAGGCACAAAGGTTCTTGATGAGCGTCATCTACTTTGATTATTCATACTTGTGTTTCTGCTTAAATTAAAGCAGGAGTGCTAGAGCCTGTTACAGGAAAATATTTGAATTGATAGTGAACTCTCACCTTGCCATGCATCCATTTACTTTTCAAATGAATACCAGATAAGTTAGTGCATTTTCTAATCGGCCTGTTTTCCAGTGAGTGCTGTCATTACATACCAATTTCTTTTAGAAGTGCTTGCTAAGAAACATTAACTACTTACAAATAAGGAGCTGTCTGTCACAGGCTGCAGACTTCATTCAGCTCACTGGTGTTTCTACCAGGACAGTTGAGGGCTCTGAGTTTCACATTCACCCAGCCTGTGACAGCCTCAGCATTTCTCCTACTCTGCAAGTGAGTCAGTCCTTCGGTGCAGGCAGAACTCTCACCATGAGCCATCTGTCCAGAACCAGGTGGAGTCCTGCTCCAGGCACAGCCCAAATTGGCTTATTATTGAGTAGCTATGTCACTGTGCAGGGAGCCTGGCTCCACCTGCACTGTGATCTTAACTGCTGAGGCTGGGCAGCCCGATTCAGTTCCGATCCAGACTTTGCATTCGAAGCTGGCTGGGGACATGATCAGGGGGTCAGTCCTTTCCAGACACAGACTCTGCTGCTGGCAGGTGACTTGGTTCAACATAGAGAAATGAATTGGAATATGCAGATTCTGATGGCCATGTGTAGGGGAAAGGGGTGCTTATTTGAAAGCTATATGCTCCAGGTTTGGACAAGAGCAAATAGGCAGAAACCATTCCTACCAGCACAAAGAAAGCACTGAAACATTGCTGTTTCAAGAAGAGACTTAAAAAAATATATTTGCACTTAATCGGGAAGAAAGTGGGGAAAGGCCTTTATTAGTCAGGGTCTGCATTTGGCATCATAAAGAGCATTTTAGGTTATTTTTCTGTTGAATGTTACCAGCTATACATTTGTTGAAATCTGTCGATCATTTTTGATCAAAAATTTTTTAAGAGAAATCACAGGGAAAGCATCGTGTGTGCCCCAGTGAGGAAAGCAATGCTTACATACACTAAATTACTTTGCTTCCAATGATTTTGTTTTGCAGACTTTGATTCATTCATTGACAGAACAAGAAGCACATTGATTTGCCACAAGCAATGAACAAAGCCCGGTAAAGTGTGAATATCTCACACATTCCCAGAAAAAGGAAATGCTCAATGGAAAATGGTAGGACCTAACTCCAGGTGAGGAAAGGGTCTTTATTGGCTTGGGATTCAAATGTCATTCTTAAGTAAAAAAATATATATATATATATTTTTTAATATATTTATATAAAATTTTAATACAAATTTATTTATATTATATATATAATATATATATTATATAATATATATTAATTATATAATATATATTAATTATATTAATTATATATAATATATAATAATTATATTACATATATATTTATATATATAATATAAATACCAAAATTGTTTAATCCTGTAACTGAATTAAAAGTTAAAATGCAAATGTGGGGAAAACTGAATGTTAAAGGAGTAATTTAATATGTGCCATAACCACTTATGTTCAGGAAGGTTGTAAAACCCTTATGATATTATAGATTTAGTCTAACCAAATGTACATGCACACACACAGAGGTATATTGAAAAAATATTCTAGTCTTTTAGCTAATTAGTATACCTTTTTAGAAATATATAAACAGTGATGTATCTAGAGAGGCTGTAATGTCCAAAAACCATTTTTTTAAACCTGCTTTTAACATATGTATTTATCAGCATTTAGATCTCAAAAAATCCTGACAAGCTATTTATGGATTTACAATTTCAAAATAGCATATATATATATCAACACTTTCAAGGCTTCAATAATTTTATACCAAAGGATGTAGACATTTTTCTGTTTTCTATTGCTTTGAAAAGTTGGTAAGTTTTCTGAGAAACAATGTGTAAGCAATGTATAAGCACCCATATGATTGTCCACAAACTTTTACCTCCCTATACCCACAATGCCCTTTGGCAGTGCCCTCAGGAACTGACTGAGATTATCCATTGCTTTGATTGACTTGCTTTGGCCAGTTAACACCACAGTTGTGACCAAGCAGAAACTTGAAAAACACTGAGCAATCACCTTATTGCTTTAATTGGAGATCACCCTGTGAACAAGCCTGAGCTATCCTGCTGGAAGATGAGAGACACATGAAGAAGAACTCCCAATGTACCAACCATCAGACTGACGAAGTGAGGCTGTCTTCTATCATCTAGTCCCCCAAAAGTCCACAGACACGCAAGAGTCCAACAGGGCTTAGCCCAGCCATTCCCACTCAGAAGAGTTATCTGGAAACTCACAGGATCACAAGCTAAACAGAACACTCAGATGCTTTATGATTTCTGACAATTAAGTTTATAAACTCATCCTAGAAAAAGTGCTATTAATACATACCTCATTGCAGAATATCACTGTGATAACCTTCAAAGTACCCCACTTTGGAAGCTATGCACCAGTGCCAGCACTTAGTCCACCCTTCAAAGCAATTTTGAAACTCTTTTCCTGGAATGGCCATCAGAGCCATCATTGTTTTACCCTTGACATCCTGAATGTCATTAGAACATCTTCCTTTCAACATTCCCTTTATCTTCAGATACAGAAAGAAGTCATTGGAAGCCAGATTAGGTGAGTAGGGAAGGTGTTCCAATACAGTTATTTGTTTGCTGGCTAAAAAGTCCCTCACAGATAGTGCCAGGTGAGGTGGTGCATTGTCGTGATGCAAGAGCCATGAATTGTTGACAAAAGTCTACTTATTCAAACAGCCTTGTCAGCACTTTCAAATAGTCAACTTGCTTGACTGTTGTCCAGTTGGTACAATAAACAATGAACAATCCTTCGATATCAAAAATAGTTAGCAACATTGTTTTGATTCTTGATTTGGACTGACAGAACATTTTTGGTGGTGAAGAATCGGCTGACTTCCATTGTGTCCTTTGATGCTTTGTTTGAGTGTCATATTGGTACAACCATGCTTCATCACCAGTGATAACATGACCCAAAACATCGTCTTACTTCTCAAAAAGGTCTTAGCAAACTTCAACTCTGTTTTGCTTTTGTTCGTCAGTGAGCTCTTTCAAGGTCATTTTTGCCCACACAGTTCTTATACCAAGATTTTCAGTGAAGATTTTCCTGTTTCTCTATTGATGTTTACTTGGTCTTCTATGCTTCTCATAGTCAGCTGATGATTTTGATGCACAAATTTGACAAATTTTGCAATGTTTTGATTAGGTCTGCTTGTTATTGGCTGCCCTGACCACTCTTCATAAGTGACATTTTCTCTCCCCTCAGAAAAACGTTTAATTCATTTGTACACTGTCATTTTCTTCATGGCATTAGTCCCATAAACTTGGTTTAACATGTCCCTTATTTCACTTCCTCTCTTGCCAAGTTTAACAAGAAATGTAATGTTTGTTTAATGCTTAATTCAAGCTCTGACATTCTTGTGACAGCACATAAAAACATGCAGCAACAATAATGATCACCACTCAGCAAGACACCACCACATGTCAACACATGTACAGCTGTGAGACACTGATATACCAAGGTTATGAAACCTTACTGAGTTGTTTGTACAGTGCTGCCAATATAAACACATGGTGGCCAGTTCATGAACTTAATTGTCAGATTTTGTGTGTACAGATGATAAGACTAAGCCATTTTTCCTAAAAACTCTAATTTTTTTCAGAAGATTGAATAAGTGTGTGGGTGTAGCAAATGCTCTTGGTGCTCTGTTCATGCTCCCTGGGTATATTTTTGCAGACCACTTGCGGTCCTCAGCACTCTTCTTAAAGGGTCCATACATGGACTTACTTGTTCACTGACTTAAGCACTCTGAACTGCAGCACTGAGGCACCAGGGACATATGGGGAGAAACTGAATTGTCTAGTTTTAGATGAGGACTACAGGGGTAGTTATCTCCCTAACAGAGGAAGTGGTGGGAGCCATTGTTTTTTTGTTGAGCCCTCCCTCTCCCTGCATATGTAGATGCAGGCAGTTGCCATATCTAAGTCTGTGAATATGGCTATCACCTTTGTCTGCTCCATCATAGTGATTCCATGATACCACACCCCACCCAAGCCACTTCCAGTGGTTTTTCCTTTTAAAATGCCTGTCTTAGTTCATGTTATGGACTTCCATAAAATATCTCAAAGGTTCATAAAACCCAAACAAAAAGCATCTGGCTATATCCTATCCTGTACCTCTGGCTGAGCAGACCTAAGCCGAGCACTAGCAACAGCCGGTCTCTGTTCACAGATTGATATTTCAAGACATTTCTAAGCCCAGTGTAGATGAAGCCATCATTGGATTGCATGGTGGCTCATCTTAGGTGGTCCTGGGCAAGACACATTCTATGGACAAAACTGGCCTGCACTGGGTCACCTCCCAGGAGGGCCCAGGGCTGGAATGCTTAATGGCCAGCTTCGAATCAAGCCAGAGCATCACCTGGCCACCTCCAAGAAGGACACACCCAAGGGGCAGACTGGGCAGGCCCTACTGAAGTAAACCCTGCTCTGGAAGGTCAACCCTTGTACCATAACTCCTTTAATATAGTCACAGCCATTAAAAAAATGGGGGGGGGGTGAGTGAGCCAGGATGGCTCAGCAGGATAAGCACTCACTTTGCAGCCCCAGGGACCAAGGATCGAATCCCGGCCCCAGCTCTTGAGAACCCATATGCTGAACTGGGACATGCTTCCCATGTGGGAGGCCCCCAGTTTGGTTCTCACCCCCTGGTTCAGCCCCTGGATTGAGGGGGCATGTCTCCCATGAGGGAGGCCCTCAGCCCAGTTCCCACCCTGTGTGGCTTCTGTCCACATGTGTGGACCAAAACCATATCAAAAACTGATGACATACAACTATGGAGACCTGTTACGGGCCCTCTCCCTTCTCTCTGTCTCTCTATGTCTCTGTCTCTGTCTCTCTGTGTCTCTGTCAAAAACAATAAAATAAATCTTTTTTAAAAATGTAGTTGCAGCCAGTCCTTACAGCCAATTAGCTTGAATGTCAGTTCCTCCCATTGACATGCAAATAGCAACCAAGGGTCAACTACAATAGGAGATAGAAGGGCACACACAACCCACATAAAGAGCTGAAGCACCTGGCTCTGGTGACTAAGGAGACTGTGCCACTGTGTTCCACAGGACACCTACTATAGAAGGCCACTCCACTAAAACCAGGAGACATAGAAGCCCTACCTAATATATACAAACAAACACAGGGAGGCCCAAAATAGGAGACAAAGAAACATGTCCCAAATAAAAGAATAAAACAAAGTTTCAGGAAAAAAGAAAAAGGAAAAAAAAACAACAACTAAACAAAATGGAGACAAGCAACCTACCAGATGCAAATTTGGTTATTAGAATTCTCAGTGATCCCAGGGAGAACCTCAACAAAGAGATAGAGAATATAAAAATGGAGATAAAAGAATCAGTCAGAAATAAAGAATACAATAACTGAAATGAGGGCTAAATTGAGGGAGTCAGCAGTAGATTAGATGAAGCAGAGGACTGAATTACCAATTTAGAAGGAAAGGTAGCATAAAACACCCAATCAGGGGAAGCCGGGATGGCTCAGTGGGTTGAGCACTTACTTTGCAGAGCCGGGGACTTGGGATTGAATCCTGGCCCCAGCCTGGCCCGTGCAGACCCGTGTGCTGAACTGGGGAGTGCCCCCAGTTCAGTTCTCTCTCTGTCTCTGTATCTCCCTCTTTCTCTGTCAAAAACAATTTAAAAAGAAAATGTATTATAAAAACAACAACAACAAAAACGAACACCCAATCAGAACAACAAAAAGAAAAAAGAATTAAAAAAAAAAAATGAGGTAAGTTTAAGGAGACTCTGGGACAACATCTAGCACATCAACATTCACATCATAGAGGTACCAGAAGGAGAAGAGAAACAGCAAGAAATCAAAAACCTATTTGAAGAAATAATAACTGAAAACTTCCCTGACCTAGTGAAGAAAATAGACATAAAGCCCAATAAGAGCAGAGAGCCCCAAACAAGATGAACCCAAAGAGCCCCACACCAAGACACATCATAAATAAAATACCAAAGCTTAAATACAAGTAGAGAATCTCAAGAGCAGTAAGAGAAAAGCAGTTGGCTACCTATAAGTGAGCTCCTATAAGACCATCAGTTGATTTTTCAACAGAAACTTTGCAGGCCAAAAGGGACTGGCAGGAAATATTCAAAACGATAAAAAGTAAGGACCAACAACCAAGATTACTGTATCCAGCAAAGGTATTTAGAACAAGTGTGCCCTACTTGGGCCACAGACCAACACCAGTCCATGGCCTGTTAGGAAACAGGCCCCACAGCAGTAGGTGAGCGGCAGGTGAGTGAGCAAAGCTTCGTCTGTATTTACAGCTGCTCCCTGTCACTCCATTACTGCCTGAGCTCTGCCTCCTGCCAGATCAGTGGTGGCATCAGATTAGTTATATAATTATTTAATTGTATATTATAATATAATAATAATAGAAATTAAATATACAATATATGTAATGCACTTGAATTGTCCCAAAACCATTCTCTCTCCCTGGTGCATGAAAAAATTGTCTTTCACAAAACCAGTCCCTGGGTGCCAAAAAAGACGGGGGGACTGCTGATTTAGAATCCAAGGACAGGTAAAGAGCTTCCCAATAAGAAACTGCTAAAGGAGTTTATCACCACCAAACCAGTATTATGTGTATAAGAAATGCAGAGGGGCTTCTTTAAGATAAAAAGAAAAAGAAAAAAGATAAAAAATATGAATAAAATGGCAATAACTACATATCTATCAACAATTATTTTCAACATAAATGGAGTAAATTCTTCTATCAATAGATAGGGTGGCTGAATGGATAAGAAAAGATTTTTATATATGCTGCCTACAAGAGGCTCGCTTTAGATACAAAGGCATACACAGACTGCAAGTAAAGGGATGGAAAAAGTCATTTTATGAAAATGGAAAAAAACAAAACTAAACAAAAGACAGAAGTAGCAATACTTATGCCAGGCAAAATAGACTTTAAAACAAAGGCTATAACAAGAGACAAGGAAGGATTCAGTAATTCCACTTCTGGGTATTTATCCAAAGAAACCCAAAAGGTTACTTTGAGGGGTTAACCCTCTGAGCCGTTCCAGCATCCCCCAACATCTATATATATTCAATTTTGTGTACACCACCCAAAGTCTAGTTTTCTTCTATCACCTTGTATTTGACCCAGTTTGCCCTTTTACCCTCTTTCTCTTCTCCATAATTCCCTTCCCCTCTGGTAACCACCATTCTGTTATCTATTTCTATGACTTGGTCTGTTTTGTTTGTTACTTCTTGTTTTATATCCCACATATAAGTGAAATCATATGGTTCTTATTCCTTTCTATCTGACTTATTTCACTTAGTATAATAGTCTCAAGATCCATTCATGTTGTAGAAAATAGCAGTATTTCATATTTTTATGTCTGAATAGTATTTCACTGTATATGTGTACCACATGATTATTGACAGATGATTATCTGTCAAAGGATAAGGGGATTGTTTCCACATTTTAGTTATTGTAAACAATGCAATGAATGTAAAGGTACATATATCTTTACAAATAAGTGTTTTTCAAAGTTATGTTGTCCTTATTAATATTTCTTTTTAGTAACCCACTTGTTTGAATCAGGTGACCACTGTTAGGTAACAAAAGGACATATGGGTAAAATAAGTTCTATTGCTGAGTAACTGATGAGAGTCCTGAGTGACAGGGACCAACTCCCAGCCTCAGTGTCCACCCATGTAAATGTCCTCCCTTTAGCAGCCCCTGATCTCCACCTGTGAGACCCTTCTTATCTTTCCAAGCCCCATTGAATCTCTTCCTTGAAGCTTGCCCTTGTCTTTAACCAATTGTGACCACTCCCTTCTCAATTGCCATCACACTCAATTTATGCCTTTCAACAGCCTCTGCCATGTCTTACCTAGTGATTTGTGTGGATGTAGCTGTCAGCGTACCCTTGGGCAGGTTACCTCATTCAGCTTCATTTTCTCCAAATGGGATCAGTAACAGCGACTACTTCAGATGCTTGCTGTGGGAATCAGCTGAATCAAAATTAGGCTGACCAGATATACCATTTTAAACAGGACAGAAAACAACGGTACTGTCCAATTTCAAAGAGTACATATGATCAGTCTGCTGACACCTTGAATTTAGCCCAGTGAGACTAAGCTGACCATACGTACCATTTGAAATGGAACAGTACTGTTGTTTTCTGTCCCATTAAAAACAGTACATCTGCTCAGCCTAATTAAAAATATTAAATGCTTCAAACAACACTCCACATATGAATGCTCAATAATTATATATGAGGATGATGATGATCAATTTCCTCTCCTTATTTATAAGCCCTGAACAATCACAGGCTATGTTTTTAGTCTTGGTATCTCATGGTACCTTATGCCACATGGTAAACCCTCAGAAAAACAAATGATTAATTATAAATTAAAGACAGCCTGTGTTTACTGCCCTGGCCTTTCTAATTATAGTTGTGTCAGAAGGTGGGGGGTGTTTTCCCTCAAAAAGAAGCAGGCCCCCACCTATACCCCAGTCTAATTAGGTGGGCAGTCAAGTTTCTCTCCCAATTAAATCTTCATTCCAAGTCACCTTATTCTATTTTGTGAAATATCTGGCATATTTGCCTAGCTCTAAGGATGCACCATTAAAGATTCCTTTTTTTTTTTTTTTTTTAATTTATCAGGGTAACATTGGTTAGTAAAATTACATAGGTTCCAGGTGTACAATTCTACAATACATCGTCTGTGTTGCATCGTGAGCTCACCTCCCAGAGTCGTTATTTTTCATCACCCTATAATTGAATCCCCCTCACTCCTCCCCCACACCCATTCTCCCTCCATTTGTGGCAACCACCGAACAAATTATTGCCTGTGTCTATGAGGTGGGTTTTTTTTTCTCTTTCTCTTTTGATTGTTCATTGATTCTGCTCTTTAGATTCCACATATGTGAGATAATATGATATTTGCCTTTCTCAATCTGACTTATTTCGCTTAGCATAATATCTTCTAGTTCCATCCACGTTGTTGCAAAAGGTACAATTTTATTCTTCTTCATGGCCATGTAAATTGTGTAAATGTGTCTTTATCCAGTTATTTACTGATGGGCATTTAGGTTGTTTCCCTATCTTGGCTGTGGTGAATAATGCTGCAATGAACATAGGGATGCATAAAAATTTTTGAATTAGTGTTTTAGAATCCTTTGAATAAATACCCAGTAGTGGAATTGCTGGATAATAAGGTAGTTCCATTTTTAATATTTTGAGAAATCTTTGTACTGTTTTCCCTAGTGGCTGAACCGATTTTCATTCCCACCAACAGTGTAGCAAGTTCCTTTTTCTCCACATCCTTGCCAATACTTGCTGTTGGTTGATTTATTGATGATAGCTATTCTGAGAGGAGTGAGGTGGTATCTCATTGTAGTTTTGATTTGCATTTCTCTGATAATTAGTGACGTTGAGCATCTTTTCATATGTCTATTGGCCACCTGTATGTCCTCTTTGGAGAAATGTCTATTCAGGTCTTCTTCCCATTTTTTAATTGAATTGTTTGTTTTTTCTTGGTGTTGAGTTGTATTAATTTTTTATAAATTTTGGATATTAATTCTTTATTGGATGCCTCATTGGCAAATATCTTTTCCCACTCTTAGGATGTCTTTTTATTTTGCTGATGGTTTCTTTTGCTGTAAAAAAAAAAAAAAAAAAAAAAAGTTTTAGCCTGATGTAGTCCCATTTGTTTATCTTTTCTTTTGCTTCTCTTGCCCAAAAAGATACATCATTGAAGATGGTGCTAAAGGTAATGTCTGAGAAGGTACATCCTATATTGTCTTCTAGGAATTTTTTGTTTTCAGGTCTAATATTTAAGTCTTTGATACATTTTGAGTTTAGTTTTGTATATGCTGGCAGAAGGTAGGTCAATTTTATTTTTTGCATGTATCTGTCCATTTTTTTCCAGCACCATTTGTTGAATAGTCTGTCTTTACCCCAATGTAAATTCTTGCTTCCTTTGTCATAGATGAATTGGCCATATATACTTGGGTTTATTTCTTGGCTTTCTATTCTGTTCTATTGATCTATGTGTCTGATATTATGCCAATGCCATGGTGTTTTGATTACTATGGTCTTGTAGTATAATTTGATATCTGATAGCATGATTTCACGAACTTTGTTCTTTCTCAGGGTTGCTGATGCAATTGCAAATGGGATTGTTTTCTTAATTTATCTTTCTGCTAGTTTATTATTGGTATATAAGAATGTCACCTGTTTCTGGATATTAATTTTGTATCCTCCTACTCTACTAAATTCCTCTTTCAGTCCCAGTAATTTTGGGATTGAATCTTTGGGCTTCTCTCTATATATTATCATATCATCTGCAAATAATGTTATTTTTTACTTCATCTTTTCCTATTTGGATGCCTTTTATTTGTTTTTTTGTCTGATTACTATGACTAGGACTTCCAGTACTATGTTGAATAAGAAAGGTGACAGTGGGTATCCTTGTCTTGTTCCTGATCTTAAGGGAAATATTTTCAGTTTTTCCCCATTGAGTACGATGTTAGTGTGGATTTATCATATATAGCCTTTATTATATTGAAATATGTTCCTTCTATTCCTACTTCTTTAAAAGTTATTTTTATTGTTTTTTGACAGAGAGAGAGAAAGAGAGAGAGAGAGAAGGGGGAAGGCCCAGAGCAGTCTCCATAGTTGTACATCATCAGTTTTTTGACATAATTTCATTCCACAGGTGGGCAGGGTGCTGCATAGGGAAAGAACCCAGCTGGGAGCCTCCCACATGGGAAGCTTGCCCCAGTTCAGTATATGGGTCTGCACAGGCTGGGGCTAGGATTTCATCCTGGGACCCCAGGACTACAGGATGAGCACTCAACCCACTGAGCCATCCCGGGATCCTCTTTATTCCCACTTTGCTGAGAGTTTTTATCATAAATGGCTGCTGTATTTTGTCAAACACTTTTTTTACATCTACTCAAATGACCATATGATTTTTATTTTGTTTATGCGATGTATCACATTGATTGATTTACATATATTGAACCAATCTTGCATCCCAGGAATGAATCCCACCTGATTGTGGTGTATAATTTTTTTAATGTATTGCTGAATTCAATTTGCTAATATTTTGATGAGAATTTTTGCATCTATATCCAGTAGTGTTGGCCTATAGTTGTCTTTTTTTGCAGTGTTTTTATTTGGTTTTAAAATCAGGACAATGGTGGCCTCATAAAACGAGTTTGGGAGCCCGACCTCTTCTTGGATTTTTTGAAATACTTTGAGAATAGGTGTTAATTTTTTTTTTGCAGCTTCAGTAAAATTCACCTCTTAAGGTCCAGGGCTTATGTTTGTTAGGAGTTTGTTTATTACTGATTCGATTTTGTTGTTAGTAATTGACCTGTTTAGATTTTCTGTTTCTTCTTGAATTAACCTAGGAAGCTTGTGTATTTCTAAGAATGTATTCATTTCTTCCCGATGGTCCAATCTATTGGCATATAGTTACTCATAATATTTTCTTATAATTTCTTGTATTTCTATGGTGTTTGTTGTCACTTCTCTTTCATTTCTGAATTTATTTGGGTCCTCTCTCTTTTTTTCTTGAGAAGTCTGGTCAAAGGTTTGTAAATTTTGTTTATCATTTTGGTTTCATTGATCTTTTGTATTATCTTCTTAAACTCAATTTTGTTTGTTTCCCTCTGATTTTTATTATTTTCCTTGTACTCATTTTGGGCTTTGTTTGCTGTTCTTTTTCCAGTTTTCTTAGGTGTAAAGTTGAACTGTTTATTTGAGCTTTTTTCTCATTTCTTCAGGTAGGCCTGCATTGCTATGAATTTTACTCTCAGGACTGCTTTTGCTGTGTCCCATAAATTTGGGATCATGTGTTTTCATTCTCATTTGTCTCAAGGTACCTTTTGATTTCTTCCTTAATCCCGTTGTTGAACCATTCATTGTTCAGTAGCATATTATTTAGCCCCCATGTGTTTATATGTGTTTTTTCAGTTTTGGGGGGTGGTTTTTTGTTTGTTTATTTGTTCGTTTTTGTAATTGATTTCTGGTTTCATACTGTTATGGTCAGAGATGGTGCTTGATACAATTTCAATTTCAATTTTCTTAAATTTGTTGAGGCTTGTTTTGTAGCCTATCGTGTTCTATCTTAGAAAATGTTCCATGTGCACTTGAAAAGAATGTGTATCCTGCTGCTTTGGAATGTAATGCTCTAAAAATATCAATTAAATTCATCTGGTCTAGTGTGTCATTTAAGCCCACTGTATCCATGTTGATTTTCTGTCTGGAAGATCTATCCATTGGTATTAGTGGGATGTTAGAGTCCCCCTGCTATGATCGTGTTACTTGTTGATGTCTGCCTTTATGTCAGTCAATATTTGCTTTATGTATAATATTTAGGTGCTCCTATGTTGGGTGCATTAATGTTTATAAGAATGATATACTCTTTGGGGGTTAATCCCCTTATAATTATGATTATAATTATAGAATCCTTCTTTGTCTCTTGTTATAGTCTTCATTTTAAAGTTTATTTTGTCTAAGTATTGCTACCTCAGCCTTTTTCTCATTTCCATTTGCATTAAATATCCTTTTCCATCCCTTTACTTTCAGTCAATGTATGTCTTTTCTTCTGAGGTGAGTCTCTTATAGACAGCATATGCGTGGGTTTTGCTTTCTTATCCATTCAGCTACCCTATGTTTTTTATTATAGCATTTACTACATTTACATCTAAAGTGATTATTGATAGGTACATATTCATTGCCATGTTATTATTCATGCTTTTTATTTTCTTTTGTTTGTTTTTCCTTTCTTCTACTTAAAGAAGTTCTTATAGCATTTCTTATAACATTGCTCTGGTGGCAGTGACTTCTCTTTGCTTTTTCTTATCTGGGAAGTTCTTTATCTCTCTTTCAATTTTAAATGATAACCTTCCTAGGTAGAGTAGTCTTGGTTGTAGGCTCTTATTTTTCATTACTTTGAATATTTCCTATCACTTTTTTCTGGCCTGCATAGTTTCTATTGAGAAAGTTGCTTATTGTCTTATGGGAGCTCCGTTGTAAGTAAGTTGTCTTTCTCTTGCTGCTTTTAGGATTCTCTCTTTGTCTTTACCTTTTATCATTTTAATTATGATATGTCGTGGTATGGGTCTGTTTGGGTTCATATTGATTGGGACTCTCTACACTTCTTGGGTTTGTGTGTCTGTTTCTTTTGCCATATTAAAGAAGCTTCAGTTATTATTCCTTTTTAAAAAAGATTTATTTTATTATTTGAGAGAAGGTGGGGGAGGGGGCAGAGCAGTCTTCATAGTTGTACATCATTATTTGTGACATAGTTTCATTTCACACATGTAGATGTGGGGCTGCACCGGGTGGGAACATAACTGGGGGCCTCCCACATGGGAGGTCAGCACCTTTGCTGCTGAGTCATCTCAGCAGTTACCAGCTGCACCACATGTCAGCATATGGGTTTGCACAGGCCAGGGCCAGGATTTGTTCCCTTGACCTTGTGGTTCCAAGGCAAGTGCTCATCCTGCTGAGCTATCCCTGCATCCCTCAATTATTACGTTTTTAAATATGTTCTCAATCCCTTGCTCCCTCCCTTCTCCTTCTGGTACCCTATGAACTGAATGTTGTTATGCTTGATGTTGTCCCACAGGTCTCTCAGGCTTTCCTTATGGTTTTTTTCTTTCTTCATTTTTTGGAGGGGAGCGTATTTTCTGCTGCCTTGTCTTCCAGATCACTGATTCAATTTTCTACTTCATCTAACCTGCAGTTGATTTCTTCTAGTGTAGTTTTTATTTCAGTTATTGTATTCTTTATTTCTGACTGGTTGTTTTTTATGGTTTCTATGTCCTTCTTTGTGGTTGCTATCTCTTTGCTGAAGTTTTCACTAAATTGTTTAAGCATTCTTATAACCTGTGTTCTAAACTCTTGCTCTGGTAAGTTGATTACCTTCATTTCATTTAGCTCTATTTCTAAAGATTTATTATTTTTTTTATTGTTTTTTTGTTTGTTTGTTTGTTTGTTTTTTGACAGAGAGAGAGACAGAAAGAGAGAGACAGAGAGAAAGGGGAGGGCCCAGAGCAGTCTCCAAAGTTGACAGCATTAGTTTTCCATACAATTTCACTCCACAAGTGGGCATGGGGCTGCACAAGACAGGAACTGGGTCAGGAGCCTCCTGCATAGGCCCTGACAAGAACTAAACTGGAGGGCACACGCCTGTTCAGCATATAGGTCCACCTGGGCAGGGGCCGGGATTTGATCCTCAGGCTTCAGGGCTGCAATGTGGTAATTTAACCTGCTGAGCCATCCCAGCTCTCCCAATTTCTGAAGGTTTCCCTTATTCCTTTATTTGGGATATGTTTCTCTGTTTCTTTATTCTGGATTCCTCTCTATTTTGCCTCTTTGTAGTATGTATACCTCTAATTCTTTGCTTGGAGGCCTTATGTAGTATGTGTCCTGTGTGATCCAATGGTGCGATCTCTCTGACCTCCTGTGTGCATGTCTAGGATTGTCTCTTGAGTGTGCTGTGTGTGTATGTCAGTTGTAGTTGAACAGTATGCCACTTACAGTACACCTTTAACTGACTGAGGGGAATGGCAGAGTAGCACACAAAGATCACTGGTATGCTGCTGAGAGCTGCTCCTGCTAAAATCTGCAAGCAAGTCCTCCCCTGTTTATAGAGTGGGCTCAATCGCTCAGCCACCTAGGCTACCTCTGTGTTGACAGGGCAAATTTCTAGGGGGCCTGTGTTCACTCTGAAAAAGAGAAAGAAAAGAAACAAACACACAAATACAAATAAACAAATATACTCCAGCCCCTCCAAAATTTCCCTGAAAGCCCTGTGGTCTGCCATTTGCAGCACACAGTTAGCTGCCCTGGGGGTAGGGGTGGTGGGGGGAGCAGAGCAGAACTGAGAGTTCTCTAGGCAGCCTCAGATAGCTGCTTCTGCAAAAGACCAAAAGAGAGTCTTCTTCCTCTAATAAGGCATGGTTGATTGCTTGGCCACCCAGAGTTCTCCCATGTGGGCAGGGCAATGCTTCAGGTTGCCATTGTGCACTTTGAAAGAAAACAATAGAAAAGAATACTAATTATAGTAAAATTTTAAAAATAGAAAAATTGGGAATGCCAGGATAACTCAGTGGGTTGAGCACTCTCCTTGCAGCCCCGGGATCCAATAATTGGGTCCTGGCCCCAGCCCAGGTGGATCTATACCCCGAACTGAGGTGTTCTTTCCATGCGGGAGGCCCCCAGTTTGGTTCCCACTGGAGCGAGCTTCCCAGTTAGGCTCCCAGCTCAGTTCCCGCTCGGGGTGTGCTTCCCATGTGGGAGGTCCCTAGCTTGAGGAGATGTACCTCCCAGTCCCCGCCCTTCACAGCCTCATGGCTACTTGTAGAATGAAACTATGTCAAAAACTAATAACATACAGCTATGAAGACTGCTCTGGGCCCACCCCCTTCTCTCTCTGTCTCTGTCACTCTCTGTCAAATAATAAAATAAATCGTTAAAAAACAGAAAACTAAAAATGAAAAATAAAGTAAATTAGAAAAATTAAAAATATATACAAAAAAATTTTATTAAAAAATAAAATTAGAAAATGAAATACATATAATAAAAATCAAGAAAAACAGTTTTAAAAAAGAAAGGAAGAAGGGATGCCGGGATGGCTCAGCAGGTTAAGCTCTCACTTTGAGCCCCACAGACTGAGGATTAGATCCTGGTCCCGGACTGTGCAGACCCATATGCTGAACTGAGTTGTGCTTCCAATGGGGGAAGCCTCCAGCTCAGTTCTTGCCCCTCCCTCCCCCGATTCGGTCTCTGGATCAAGGGGGTGTGCCATGTGGGAGGTCCCTAGCCCTGTTCCCACCCTGCACTGCCCCCGCCCACCTGTGAGGAATAAAACCATGTTGAAAACTGATGACGTACAACTACGAAAACTGCTCTGGCCCCTCCCCCTTTTCTCTGTCTCTGTCTGACTCTGTCTCTCTCTGTCTCTGTCAAAAACAATAAATCTTTGAAAAAAATTTTAAAAAAGGAAAAAAGGAAGAAAAGGGAGAAAAAAAATAAGGTGAAATTAAAAAGAAAATAAAAATCTGTGTAAGTTCCATGGTAGAAGAGAAAGAAAGAGAAAAAAGAAAAGTAGAATTAAAAAGAGAAAAAAAAACATTTTTTCCCTCTCTCCTCTGTTGTTGCTAGCCCCACAATCTGTCACTCACAGCTCACAGCTCACTTTTAGTTGTCCTGGAGAAGTAGCAGAGTAGCTCTGAAAGCTCTCCAGAGTCACAGACAGCTGTTCCTACAAAAGTCTGCAAGAGCGTCTTCCCTTACTAGTTGGGTAGGGCCCATCACTCAGCCAACTGGAGCTGGACAGGGTAAATCTTAAGTGTGTCTGAGCACACTTTGAAAGAAAGGGAAAAAAAGTAGACAGAATGACAATATTCATGAAAAATACAATAAAGTAAAAAAGACAGATAAAATAAAAATATAAAAATTAAAAAAGGGTAATAAAAAAGTTGTAAAAAGGGGAAAAAAGAAAAACTGGGAAATTGTTTTTTAAGGAAAAAAAAATAAGAGTAAGTAAAGTTCTGGAGAACCCAGCAGTTTTTCACTAGTATCTCATTCTTTGCTGTGTGGGAGGAGTGGCAGGCAGAGCAACACTGGACTCCCCTCAGGGAGCCACAGAGAACTTTCTCTACCTAGGATTAAAGGGGAAAAAAAAAAAAAAAAGGAGGAAGAAAAAAGAAATAAAAACTTTCCCTGCTAGAAGCAGGGCTGAGTGCCCCACTGGGTGGACCGGGCAAACCCATTGGGAAAAGTCTTTCAGGGTGGCCCACTCTTTCCCAGCCTGTCGCAGGTTTTGGTTCTCTGCCTGCCCTGCAGAATTCTGTAACATTGGTTTCGCAGCTAGGAGGTTGGGTGCTCGGCAGCCCTGAGCCCCTTGGGATATGTAGTTTAAGCTGTGTTGGGCAGAGTTTTCAGTGCACAATGCACATGTGCGGATTGTTAGACCAGTGTGGTCTCAAAATTGGCCCTTTTGGGAGAGTTTAACATAGAAACAACGACATCCTCCTGTGGGCTACACGTGAGGTAAACTCTGCACTGGAACAATGGGTTCCTCTGACCTTTATCCCCCTACCCCACAGTTCATCTCTTCCCCACATAAATCTGGTACCTTCAGAGATGCCAGCCTTGCACTGGACACACAGTGATGAAAATCAGTCTGGCTTGTGCTTGCACCCCTCAGGAAAGCCCCTGGATTTCAAGCCAACTTCCGTCCCACTGATATGGACGGAGTTCTCACTGATTTTCCCTGCCAGATGTAACAAGATTTTTTCCTCTCCTGCCCAGGGCTCCACAGGTTGATAAGCCCAATGTAGGGCTAGCAACCCTTACCCTTCTGTGAGAGCCGCTGCCCCCAAGGTGCCCCACCCAGAATTCTTTCTCTGTCTGTGGTTTTGGGGTCACCCTGTTTTGTGTCTCTGCTCTTTCTACAAGTAGTAGCAATGCTTTCCTTATATGCTTAGCCATCAGGGCTCTATTCAGTCAGTTTTTCAATGCTGGTTGACTGTTCCCCTATCTGTCTGCAAAATGATGTGATCTGGGGAGGCTGCAGACACAGTGGCCACCGAATCCTCCATCTGCCCCTGCTCTGGCACTGCCATTTCTAATTCAGTGCTATCCCATTAAAGATTCTCTCTGTCAATATTTTCATATTATTAGGAGGGTGAGCTGATAAATTTTGCCTCTACTGTAATTTTTTTTGTTACATTGGACGTATCTGCACATAACCAGCTCTGTGCAGTCACATGGTGTCTCCTGTCCATCATTGCTAACCTTGCACACACAGATGCTTGCATTTTTTACCCAGTGCACAGTGAAATGAAAGAGTGTTCAGACATTTGGTTTGAACAGCATGCTATTAAATTCTTAACATCAGAAAAATTTCCTCTAATTTTTTTGAAATTTTTAAAAAAGAAGGTGAGGATTTCTAAATCATTACAGATGATGAAACTTGGGTCCATCATTATGACCCAAGAACAAAAGGCAGTCCATGGAATACCACCATAAGGATCAACTCAGCTGAGAAAATTCAAAACTCAGGCCTTGGCTGGGAAGGTCATGTTGACTGTTTTTTGAATTCTGCATATGCACTGCCAAAGCAAGCACTGTTTTCTTGAGTTCTGAATGTGTTGTTCTTGCAGACTTTCTTGAAGAAGGAACAATAAACTCTGAACATTGTATTGACATTCTCACTGCATTAAAAAGAAGAATCAAGCGGATTGGAATAAGAAATTAAACACTCCAACATGACAATGCCAGGTCTCACATAAGAGCGGCAATAAAAGATGAAGTTAAAACCTGGGTTTTCAGTGGTGCCCCATCCACTGTGTAGCCCAGACCTGACTCCTAGTGATTTCCACCTGTTTCAAAAACTAAAGGAACTTGAAGGGCCAGCACTTCATCTGTGATGAAGAGTTGAAGTCTGCAGTGAGGAAATAGTTTCAAAAACAAAACACCAATTTTTTTTAAGAATGGATTTTACAAACTAGTGTAGCATTGGTGGAAGTGTATTGAAGTGCGGTGATTTTGTAGAAAAATAATTATGCAAGGAATGCTGGGATACCTCAGCAGGTTGAACTCTTGCCTTCCAAAAACGAGGTTTGGAGATCAAATCCTGGCCCCAGCCTGTGCAAACTGGTAACCACTGGGATAATGGCGAAGGTTCTCACCTCCCATGTGGGAGGCCCCCAGTTTGGTTCCCACCCCACGCTGCCCCACGTCCACTTGTGTGGAATGAAACTATGTCACACCTAATGATGTATAACTGTGGAGACTGCTCTGGGCCCTCCCCACTTCTCCCTTTCTCTCTCTCTCACTCTCACATCTTTCAAACAATAAAACAAATCTTTAAAAAAAATTTTAAATAATAATTATGAAGCTATGAAAATAAATGATATGAGTATATTTCTTTTTTTATTTCATTAAAATATATTTTCCTGTTCATTTTCTATTTAAGTAGAGGAAAAATTTATCAGCCCGTCCTCATACATGAGCCTTTTAGTAGCTCAGAATTTTTTAATAAAGATCTCAAGCTACCAGTCTGACATTTCAGACACAAAACTAACGTGGGTCATGTACTCAGAGATGAGCTTCTAAATGTGCCACTGCTATCCCTCTTTCCCTTTTAATTGGGCAAATTTTAGCTTTTAGCGTGGGTGAGGATGACTTTTCTTACCATCCATCCGCTTCCTAGGATTCGGTGTAACAGTATCCCTATACACTGTCAAATATTTTTTCCCTTTTGTCATTTGAAGACAAAGCCCCTGGAATTATCTGCACAAACTTGTGCAGAGAAGGAGAACACCAAGTGAGAAGGCTGTGCCCATTTCTGAAATCTTTTGCTATCCGGGATCATTCCACCCAAGCGACCCAGGAGAAAAGTGCTGGGATAGAAACAATTTTGTAATAGTTGGGAACTTTCTAACAATGTCATACGTAACGTGCAATTTATTCTAATGTGCCCAATGGATAATCATTACTGACTAAAGCAGAAAATAGAGCTTGCCTTTTCAAAAGCGGTTCAAGTCCCCCTGCCCCAGAGCGATCTGCGATTACAGGAAGTCCTGGGTGGCCTGGCGGAAACACTGACAGCAGCGCTGCTCTGCAAAAAGCAAGTCACTGCGTCGATGCGGGTGAAGCTCTCTTTCTCAATGCAACGGTGTTTGCAATAATTAAGCAGAAATTCTGGGTTTTAGAGATACATGCCCAACAAGTAGCTCAAATCTTGTTATTTTGTGATTTCAGGGTAGACACAGAAGGCAGTATGTGTTTATGCTCAGATGTTAAAAGTGCGATGTAGAACATCATCACAAAGCAGATACTTGGTGTGCAGGAGGTGGCGGGGGCTGAAGGTGGGGGTGGGGACACTGACTGCTTTTTGGCCAGTTCACCTACAACTGTTAAATCAAGCATCAGGCAAAGTGCTTTGTCTGGAATGCAGAACTTCCAACCAGTGGAAAATAACTTGAAAATGAGCTTGGTTGACATCGGAAGAGTGATTACAACATTAAAATTACTAGATCTGAAAACTCTAAGTCAATTATTTGTCCTTTATAAATTATGATTCTTTTTAGATTGCAAACAGGATTTTTTTATATACCGGTATATACTCAGCCAACTGTTCCAGCTATCCAGCATTATGATGTAAACATTAGAAAGGGTGTCTATGTTAAAGTTGGGTTTAAATTTCACTTTTGAAATAAAGAAATTCTACTGGGAGTGGGATGTACATGTATAACTTGGGTTCAAGAAAGGTTAGTGACTGAGAAAGCTGCAAAGTTCCCCAGCACAGTCAGAAGTTCTATACCGGAGTTCGTCCTCTCTCAGTCCACCTCTGCTATTTCTAATCGAATCTTTGGATGATGGTAAGGAGTGGGATGCTGTCAAAATACCTCATTAAGCTCTCAAACCCCCAAGTGCAAATTAAGTGTGTTTTCCAAAGTCTGCTCTGTTTTCTGCCTTTTCCATTGCCATCTCTCAATAACTAAATTTCCTCTGCCACAGAGTCTCAGAATTATCATTTGGGGGAGAGTTAAGCTGTGGCATTAGCCAGGTTCTATATGCTTCTTCACCCTGTGACCCAACCGTTGGATTAACAAGGACATATGGGCTGATCGTGCTGATAAAGCCTTTGAGGTCAGCCCTGGAGGCCAAACTGATACCTCTCCCTGGTGGTCCCCATTGTTCAGCCTTAGGCCCACGGAGATTACTATGCCTTGACTCTCAAGCAATTGTACATCTGACCTTGTGTGGCAGCCTGTGGGCTGATGGAAAAGAAGTCAAAATCCTCACAAGGATAAAGGCTTGCCTATTCTATAGGACCCCAAAGCCAACCAGCCTGGGTTCTGGGTGATCAGCTGCCCTGTGGCACAGAGGCAAGCCAGGCAGGCCTTGGGAAACCTCTCCAGGAGATCCATAGGCCTCAGGGCTGCCTGTTCAGTTTTTGGACCAAGGCCCCCCCTCCCCCCAAAACACACACACACACACACACACACACACAGGCTTGGTTTTACTGCCTGAGGGACAAATGGACCAATTAGGCCTGGAGGGAGACAGGGGCAGGAGGAAGGGGGTAGGAGTATTTACCTTATTCTCTGTTTTGATTGCTCCTCTTGACAATTTAGGATTTCTCCAAATTGATGCTTGGGCCCTGGGCAAATCATGCTCCATACCTCACCTCATGACCTTGGGAGGAACACTCTTCCTGTGTATAAGAGGCTTTGTGGTTTAGAACATGATTCATATCTCTGAACTCACTGATGCTTACAGCACTGGGGCCTTTTCCCTATTTTACAGAATGGAGATGGGAGTTCAGAGTCTGAATGGTTTGTCCATCATCTCACTGCTATCACTTAGAAGTGATAGAACTGGGGCTGATCCTTAGCGCTCCTGGTCCAGACCACCTTCAACTCTCCCTAGCTCCACCCTACTTCCCTACTAAAAAGGAAAAAAGGGTGAGGGGAGAGGAAGGGGAAACAGAAGGGGAAAGGGAAGAAGACAGAGAAGGAGACAGCCCTCATTCTGCCAAGTGAAAGGACCTGAGCAGCCAAACCCGCACCCAGCTTGCCCCCAGCTAGCAGGGCATAGCCTCCTGTCATGCTCTCGTTGCTCCTCTGAGGTCCTGATCCCATTATTAACACAGAATGGCTTCTTTCCCGAGAACCCCCACTGGAGTACCCTCCAGCCTGCTTGCATTGACACACTTGAGTGAGAGTGAAGAGGGTGGAAGAGGCAATTGACTCTTTCCAAATCCAAAAGCATTCTAATAACAAACAGGAAGGTAACTTCTGCTTTCCATCATGACGGAGTACCAAGTTCCAGACTAGCCTTCCTCCTGTAAATACTATAGAACTGGGAAAAAGTTGTTTTCAGACATTGGAATGTGGTACAAGACTGTGGTTCCAGAGGGAAAGGAGACCCACAAGGTGATTGCCTTGGTTGTCAACCTGGAGGCACTTTCCAGCTAACATTACAAAGAGTTAGAGACCAAACGGACCTTGGCGGCCTCACTGAGGTGAGGAGACAGGTGTCAGGATTTGGGTCTGCTGGGGTGGCTGGAGTGTGAGCAGCAGGATCCTGAAGAGGATACCGGCTGTGGGCACCCATGTGTGCCTGGCCAGGCTTTGCTACAGCTCTGAGAAACTGAAACCCGAGTACTTGGAGGCACTCTGAGGAGATGAAGCTCTTCTCATGGTTGCTTGTGGGGAGGCCTTGGTTTGCAGCGCACAAACTCACCTCTGTGGACTTCCTGGCTCATGACATCCTTGGCTTACTCCATATATTAGAACCTAGGTGCCTAGAAGCATTCCCAACCGGAAGGACTTCATGGCCCACTTTGAGGGCCTACATTCACTCCAGTCATTTCCTCCCAGTCCCTTTGTTTCTAAAGATTGCCCTGTGGGAGCAACAAGTAGGGCCCTGGAAGGCCAAGAAATGGGAGGAAGCAATCACAGCAGCACCGGATGTTACAGACCTCCCTGAACCCCCAGAACCAGCTGTCTCACTTCTTTCTTCTTTGTATTCTATTCCCCCAACCCCACCCCAGGTACCTTACTGACCCTCTTTTATCCCTCCCAACACCCCTTAATCAGGCCCTTTAAAGCTTCATCTTCAACTTTTCTCCAGCAAAACTCCTAACCCCACCTCACATTATCCCTCCTGTACTCAGGCCAACAGACAAACCTTCCCTTCAGTGCTTGCTTCTGCTTTAAGGATCTTGACTGCACCCCTCATTGGCAGACCTCAGCCCTGAGCTCCCCAGCACTTCCTTGAAGTTAGTTTTGGCTTGGTGGGCAAGCCCTGTTTCCTAGCATGGTCCCTGCCCCAGTCTCACCTGGTCCCCAGTAAAGCCTTAGTTACAGAGAGAGAGGGGAGCGAGAGAAGGAAACTATCTTTAAAAAATAAATAGAAGGAGCCACTCCAGGCCTATGGCCGCCAGGTATCCAGCTGAGCTGTAACTTGCCCCAGCATGCACTTCCTTTCACCTTTCCTAAATGCATGATTCACCTCAATTTCCCTTATACACCCACTTCCCTTTCTGAATTCCCAATGCCACCTCCTCCCATTCCTGTATCTGTTCGTGTCCAAAGCTAACCATTCTTTCAAAGGTCAAAATGAAGAGATAGGTAGATCTCTTCAGGCTGCCAAGAATGGGGGTAAGAAGAATATTAAAGAAAGACACTGGCCACATTCTCCTTTGTATTTTTCACAACTTGTGGGTACTGTGGAGCTGCAGTCAGTCCACAGACTCCCTAAGGGTGGGTCCTGGCTCCTCTGCCTGCAGTCGGCATGACTGGGGCAAGATGCATAGAATACCAGCTGCTCTTACAAAGCCCACATCTCAGCATCTTACCACAATGAGAGTTGATTTCTTGCTCACACAATATCCAAAACGGGTGTTTTGGTCAGGAGGTACTTTTCACGTGATTATTCAGGAATTCAGTTCCTTTCATGTCATGGCTCCACCATCATCCAGGGCCTCAGAGTCTTCTGTTGGGTCTTCTGCACTCATCTGCCAGACAGGGGAAGGAGAGTACAGAAGATCACAAAGGAAGTTTTTGTAGCCACTTTTGCACACAACTTATTGGTCAGAACGCAGTCATGTGGTCTCACCTACCTGCAAAGGCAACTGAAAAGTATGTTCTAGCTAGGTGTTTACAAGGAAGAAAAAACAGGTTTTAGTGACCACATAGCAGTCCCTAACTCACTGTGATGCCTTGAGGGAGTCACTTATCTCTGAGCCTCAGTTTCTTGGTCTATAAATACCGGTAGGCATGAGAATAATACCTTCTTTGTGGAGTAATTGGGGGACTTAAAGAAGATATTAACAGTTCATACCAAGCAATTAGCTGCAGACCTGGAATACAGTGTTTGAGAGCCATTGTCTATTAAGGTTATTACAATATCTGCATTTAATTAATATTTTTATCTCCCACTTAGTAGTTTCTAACCTTGCAGGCCAAACCTTGGGATGCTTTAACTTTTTTCATTAGGTTGCTTTTCAGTCAACAAATAGTAAAAATAAAAAAGCATTATTAAGTTTGAGAACTGCTGCCCTATGTGACCTGAACTATTCTTTTGTATGTAGTAGGTGATGAATGTATTGAATAGAGACCTCCTTCCCACCTCTCTTTTTTCTTCCCTTACTTCTACTTCCTGGTCTGTACTCTTGCTTACTCCCTCCATGCCACATACCCAGCATTTCCACCACCAGCTCCCCCTGCTTCCAGGAGGTGGCAGGCTTAGCAGAGCAGGAATGAGAAGCTGACCATCTCCTGGAGGAGTGAGGCAGTGACACTCAGCCCAGGCTGCACAGTGGGATGTTGGGAGAACTTGACAAAACACAGTGCCTGGAATCCTCCTTGAGAGCTTCTGACTTAATTAGTATCAGGTGCAAACCTGGTGCTGGGCATTTCTAAAGCTCCCCAGGTAATTCTAATGTGTAGCCAAGGCCGAGAACCGCACTGGCTTAAGGTCATGAAAACCATCACCTAGAAGCAAGAAAGAGTCTACCTTAAGAATGAGAAATGTAGAGAAAGACATATGAGGGGGGGCCAAAAAACCCTGGAATTTGCTTATAAAAAAGTATGTATTTATTCTTACATGTTTAAACTTCAGTCACTTTCAAAGTAGTCTTCATTTGATGCAATACATCTATTGAGATGCTTTTCCCACTGCTCAGAACAGTTTTTGAACTTGCTGATTTTGATGCCTTTTAATGCTTCTGCCATTTTTTGTTTCACTTCTTCCACATCAGCAAAAACGCTTCCTTTTGAGGACTAACCCAATATTTAACACTTTGGTGAACACAAAATAATCATGTAATTACAATAATATAAATATCAGTTATTGGTTTACAACTTTTGAACTTACCATATAGACACATAAAAATGGTTTTAGAACATAATATACATATTTTTAACCTATTATAAAATCAAGGACTGTCTCTGCATTGCTGGATCAGGAATCCATGGTATCCATATGTAGAATCCAGCCAGATACATTTATAAAATCATTCCGATACACAGAAGCCAGAGTGGAAAGAAATTAATGTATCCTTCCTCAGTTTTCTTCTTCATAAATTATTTTTCAGAATAGGTCTTATGGGCTGTCCCTTACCACAGGCACACGCATACACAATGACATCCAAATTTCCCATGCCATTAGGTGAGTTCAACCTTTCCTTCACCTTGAGGGTCACCCATTCTTCTGCTGACGACCACTTTCGTCCTGTAGGCCTCCCTCCTGACTCCACCAGCAGACCCATGGTTCTGAAACCAACCCCTGTGCCACCAACACCCCCACCCCACCCCCAGCACTCTAAGCCAGCTACTGCTGATGCTCAGATTCTTCTGGTGGAACTTTTGGCTGGAGCTTGGGCTGCTCTCTGAGAGAGAGAACTAGTGGCATGGGCATGTTACATTGTATTAAAGACCCTGACTCTTCACCCCTCCCTTCACCACATGACTGGGCAACTCCTTCCAGTAGAGAAGCAGAGTACATTCCCCACCC